>ML810729.1:99982-118809 GCA_009831015.1 Picea engelmannii | reverse complement strand
GAACTCTGGAAAAATATGCAGAGTGAGTGATAGCGGAGAAGAAGGAGAGTAACCTTCATTCTCGGTCACTGGAAGACAGAGACATAGTCTCGCAGTATCGCGGTCTCAGCTCGGGGGTGGCTAGTGGTAAATCCGTTGGGAGTCGCTGAGCCTACGGTTGGGTGGAAACGAGCACCTCTCTCAGCAGTTGCATCAACTCTGGTGTTTTTCTGATAAGTGTTTTGTCTCTGGCATCTTGAAATATATATATATATATATATATATATATATATATATATATATATATATATATATATATATATATATATATATATATATATATATTCTGACATTTATGTTCATAAGATGTGAAATTGTGAATGTTTTCAGTGCAAGAATGTTTGTATGGTGTTTTGATCAGTACTGGTAGTTGCATGTTTATAATGGAAAGACTACATATGGCTTATGTTTTCATAAATCGCTATTTATATGCAGATTGATCTAATTCAGACTTCACGTCTGGTTCTCGAGAGAGAGATACCCTTATATGCGTCAGATAGTACCCTGGGTAAACCTCCCCACAGAGATACCCTCCTTGAAAAGCCCATCAAGAACCTGGAAAGAGGATGCGAAGGCGTAAGGCCTTAGTAACCATGCACGAGGAGGAACGATCCTCTTGAAATCCCGAGATGGCTGTGTAGGGATAAGTATCGTTTGACGGGCGAGATCCTGTTGGAAGATCTGCGGTCATTCACGGTCGTTAGATTGGAAGGAGAAGAGGGGACGTTAAATGCCTCAACCCCTTTCCTTTGTTTTCACGAATAGCGTTAAAGGCATAGCTCAGGAGAGGTAGTGCAGTTATGCACAGGCTCCCTGTAAAGCAAGTAGAGACCGAGACCCACTCAAGTCCTAGACTTGATGAAGGAGAGCAATTGATGTGTTGAAGACTCTTTTAAGAGTCAAACCTAGGAGAAAGAGCACAAAGCTCCCAAGTCCCTCATAGTTGACGAAGCTTAGGACAGATAGCACCTAGTCAGATGCACAGACCCTATAGGAATTCACAGAGGTCGAGGAAATCTTTCACGGCTTCAGAGTAGAGAAGCCCGGGAGGGATAGTGTCGTTTTGTGCATGGAGCCATAGCTGCGAAGGTCGCAGAGGAGAAGCAAAGGCCGAAACCTTTGATACTTAAAAAATCTTCCAAGGAGAAGAAAGAGAAATGCATGCTCAAGGAAGAGCTACAACTGTCGTTAGATTAGCTGGAGCGAAATAGATTTGGGTCGTTGAAAATGTACGTCCAGACACGCGCAAAAGAGAGAAGAAACGGACAACAGAGACACTTCGAGATAGAAGTGGCGAACAACCGATAACCATTGGATCTTGCAGAGTTGCAAGGAGGTTAGGGTTGGGTGCTTCAACCCACGAAGTTGCGAGTTGCGAGAAGTGCGAAAAGGAAGTCAAACCATTGTTGACTTTCGCGTCTCAGAGGTTTGCGAGATAGGAGCACGAAGGCTCGACGCCCCAACTCGCAAGGTTGTGAGTTGCGAGAAGTGCGAAAAGGAAGTCAAACCATCGCTAAATTTTGCATCTCAGAGGTTCACGAGATAGGAGCACGAAGGCTCGACGCCCCAACTCGCAAGGTTGCGAGATGCGAGAAGTGCAAAAAGGAAGTCAAACCATCGTTGACTTTCGCGTCTCGGAGGTTCGCGAGATAGGAGCACGAAGGCTCGACGCCCCAACTCGCGAGGTTGTGAGTTGCGAGAAGTGCGAAAAGGAAGTCAAACCATCGCTGACTTTCGCGTCTCGGAGGTTCGCGGGATAGGAGCACGAAGGCTCAATGCCCCAACTCGCGAGGTTGCGAGTTATGTGAAGAGCGAAAGGACGCCATACTGGTTAGGCCTGTGGCCATAACCGCCGATCAGATGAGTGCGGTTAAGGGATGGCAGGGTTTGTATCAGGTCCCATAGGGACTCGGGGAATTTTGTTCTTCGGATAAAAGAAGAGAAGGGGCGAAAAGTTTTATTATACAGTAGTGGGTGTGTTACAGAGAGGTTGTGTGATATCTTAAAAAAAATTAATGTAAAACCTCTCTTAGTGATGTAGTCATATGCAGGTCTACAATTTTATGTTCCACATGATGTATTTTCACTTTCAAAATTTATTTGACAGCTGGATTTAAATGCAAAATGTAGAAAGTTACATTGAATTTAAATTAAAAACCATAATTTTGACGTCAGATTGAAGTCTACACTATTGCACATAAGGTATTTAGTTTTTTATTTTTATTTTTATTTTTTTTATTTCTCATCTTCTCTATTACATTGAAATATTTCTTTATTCTATTAAGCTAATGAAGTTTTACTATTTTCAAGCACAGACTTTCAATGAGGCATGAGCTAACAAGGTGAAGAAGAAACAATGGCAAGGGTAGGGCTACGTTGCTCAAGAGGCTAAGTAGGTTTTCCATTTTCTTCTATCTTTTTTTAAATGTATTTTTTTTTAACACCAGGTGTGGCAATTATGGTTTATATATTAAATGAAATTGTTTGTTTCACAACAAAACTATTCATTTCAAAACAGGGAAGTTTATATATTAAATAAAATTGTTTGTTTCACAACAAAACTATTCCTTTGGTTCGATATGATTGATGAACTTTGAATTTTTGTAGTTTTGAGTTTTCAGCGAGGGGATCACCTAGTAGTTTTTAGCTAGCAGAGTTGCCTTCGTCTAATAAATAGTTCATAAACATGCCAATAAATTTCTACATCATATAAAATGAAGTGCAGTAAAATGAAGGGTAGTCCAAAAGTTTAATTGTCATAAAATTTGCATGTGACAGGTAATGTGAAAATGAAATTCCAGGCCTGGTCATAGGTAGATGAAAATAGAGGTCTCAAAGAAGCTACATGAAGGGTGAGTTCATATGTTCACTTGGAAGAGAGCGACTTCAAGTCAAAAAACATCTGCGTTATCCTTCAATTCAAATATGCTTGAATGGGTGCAGGAGAAGGGTAGCCAATTAGATAGAATCACACTGTAAGCGATGGTAAAGAACAACCATATGTAGAAGGCAATGGAGGAGAGTTCCATATGACTCTCTGACTGTGTGGAGGGGAGGCAAGCTTGAAATCCTACAAAATAATTTTTTTTGTATTCTAATTTAATTGGGTCTTAAGTTTAAGTGCACAACCCTTCTTTTACAAAATAAATTAATTAATTTCAAAAAATTTAATTTTTAATTTTGGATTTATATATAATAATAATAAAAAAAAAAATTGGTCCCAAAACCTAGTTTATAGAACTACAAAAAAATTATCCTAAGCCATTGTGGACTTATAATTATATTTAGAGCAAACAAATGTCAATTTTGATGAGAGAACAATCAATTTTGACTAATTTTACATGTTCTAGATCAAATGGAAGCGCCATATCTAGTGAAAAATGCTCATAAATTGAAAAAATCAAGCATGTGGTATAGATCTAATTTGCAAATATATGAAAAGTAGGACTTAAAAATCAGATTTGAGGTTCTAGACTAGCAAATTTGAAGAATGCAATAGATCTACTTAGATTTGATGCCAAAAAATTTCAATAAAATGGATTTTGTCCAAGGAGTTAGATTTAGGAAAGTTTCTCTGATACCATGAAAGACCAAAAAAATATGTAGAGATATATAACTAAGATATATGCTATCTAAACTCCTATGGGAAACATTAAACTAATAAATTAGATCTAACAAACTAAATAGAGGAGGCAAGAAATTCACGTGGTAAAACCCCAAGGTGGGGAAACATCCATGGAAGTAGGCCTTCTATTCTTCAAAACTTTGTAGGACACTTAAGTATGGATTTCATATGGGATCCATACAAGTCTCAAGCATCACATAAGCACATTACAATCGACCCTCCTTCTTCTCTATTATATAGGTTAAAAGGATAGGAGATCATATCCTACGATGAATGTGGGATAAAATCACTTTATAAGTTAGTTAGTTGATGGAGAATAATATGCCCAATAGTCTAATAATGACTCATTGTGTATATAAAATGCCTTATCATAATGACAAGTAGTACAACAATAAATTTGGCCACTAGAAAAACATTAAACACATTCTTACAGTTAGAACATATGATGATGCGTTGTCTCGACATTGTCTTCAATGCACTTAGGAAACCACAATGCACCACAACATCCACATTACACATCACCACTTCATCATTTCACTAAAGTTGTTGGGACACCTCGTAGGAGGTGCAAGGCATAACATATTGATAATGGTGTGTCGATACACACATGCATTGCATTATGCACCACACCATCATTGGTCATATACTGTTGCACTCTACTTGCACTAACCACAAGTTACATAGGAAACCACAAAACACCACAACATCCACATTACACATGGTTGTTTCAGCAGTGCATTAAGCCTCCCTAAATGCACTATAGGTGATGCAGGGAATAGTACATTGATGTTGGTTCATTGATTCCAATCAAAATAAATGCACTCATATCTCTAGTTGGTGTTTTCCATTTGATTAGATGCCCCACTTTCTGCATGTCATGTGTTGCACCATTGTTGATTCTATGCTAGTGTGGTGTCACCTAGGAAACCACAAGTCACTTAGGAAACCAGAAAGGACCACAATATCCACATTACACATGGTTTCTTCAACAATGCATTAAGCCTCCCTAAATGCATTATATGTAATGCAAGGAATAGTACATTGATGTTGGTGCATCAATTACAATAAAAATAAATGCACTCATATCTCTAGTTGGTGTTTTCCACTTAATTAGAGGCCCCACTTTTTTTTATGTCATGTGTTGCACTGTTGTTGATTGTATGCCAATGTGATGTACTTGCACTAACCATGAAGCACCTAGAAACCACAAAGCATCACAACATCCACATTACACATAGTTTCTTCAATAGTGCATTAGGGTTTCTGAGATTCACTTTGGTCGATGCAAGGAATATCACATTGATGTTGGCATGTCAAGATGTACGTGCATCCAATCTAAATGCACCTCCTAGTTCTAAACAACATGTCTTGTTTGTTGGACGATTCATGAATGGTGATTCTTTTGATGCATTGCCAATACTGTACGTGCGTTGCACCAACATTGTTAGTTACCAAAAATGTGAAGCACTGCATTCTTGCATCCTATTCATGTACCAACCACAATGTACAAAAAATGTTTGTACATGCAATATCATCATTTTTAAAAATGAAAAAAAAAAAACTAATTTTGGACTAAAACAAAAACATAAAACCTTAGAAATGTAAATTGAGGTCTAACAAAGAAAATTACCTATTTTTCTCTCCACCATCAATGAGGCACAACCATGGAAATGTGAAAAATGATCTAGAGGGTTTTGTTAATCGAACTAATAATTCCAATCCACCATTTATGTATTATGGGGACCAATTTTGGCAATTTAGAAGCATTGGATGTCAAAGTGGGGCAACCTTGAAAATAAACACTAATGGTTGGAGAGGAGAAAAGTCGTGAAGGATGATAAAAATTAAAAATGGACCATTGAAACTTTTTTAATTTTACCCTAATTGTGGTGTGCCAATGCTTTCAAAACATCAATGTGTTGTTTCTTATAGCGCATGCATGCATTATAATGCTTAAGGTGCACTAACGGTATTTTTTGTACATAAACCTTCATCAGTTTCCTCCACTAGAGTATATAAGGGAGAAGGGACTCTACTAAACCCTATTTTCCTTGTAGTGCTTAGATAAGTTCTATGAAAGAACAAACTAATCACACTCTAAGTTTAAATATTTGGAAGCTTGAAAAGTAAAGCATAAGAAATATTTAGGTGTTTGAGTGCATCACTTATGCACAAGTGATGGAATTTTTTTTTTTTTACCTTTTCTCATTATGTCTTGTAATGTCCATGATCCAAAACCCTTTGTAATTGTACATATAGGCTGGTGAGTCGTTGGTACCAAGTGTAAATGTAATGTGTGTGTGTGTGTGTGTGTGTGTGTAGGTTGGTGAGTGGTTAACACTTGGTTTTGGTGTTACTCACACTTGCGTAAGTGCACGAAGAGTTGTTATCAAGACAGGGGCCACACATGTCTTAGTGTTCCACGCACCTATGTAAGTGTGCACATTGCACCATGCTGCACACACTTGGGTAAGTGCACGGTAATGACCTGCAAATGCGCAGAGTTGAAATATATATGTCTCTATGTGTGTGGGTATGATTGTTTATGTATTGAGGCCGAAGATCCTGTATGATTATGAGGCTGGTGAGATGGGACACAAATAGACCAGTGCACCTATCCATGTAAATATAATCATGGCTATTAATATAATATTCCATCGCTGTGCATAGATAGACTCAAATGAAAAGAGATGGGGGGCTAACTCCACCAAAAAAGGGAAGGGAATATTTTAATAATATTTATAAAAAGTGTAACCTTACGGATATATTATTTATCCTAAGTTCACGAGGGTAGGGAATGGGTCACCAAGTGGCTTAAAGCTACTTCTGAAGGTGAAGAGTGTCAAGTTGAATACATGCAATATATATTGTTGGCCTTAGTGTATTTTGGGGGGAGGATTGCATTATTATCTATTATTCCAGGAGAATCCATGTTTTCAGGCTCTTGCGAGCAGAAGGTGGTCAAATTGTATGGAAAATTAGATTATTACCTTATGTAACATCCCCAGCCACCAACAGGTCGGACAATGCTACCAACACAACCTTAACTTAGCCTTTAAAGCTCTGATACCATTTTGTAACATCCCTAGCCACCAACAGATCGGGCAACACTACTATGCAGAACATTCTCATGCATATATATAACATGCATTAAATCAAATTAACACATTTAACATAGAGTTACTACCATCATATAGACTTAAGGTAATTAACAATAATTCATCATTGCAACATAATACATGATAATATTACAAGCATCACAAACATGCATTTTAATTGAAATTAAACACATAATGATACTTGTCTTTCGAACTGTAGTAACTCCACCAACTATGTGCAGACCTTCCACGAACCTCCCATCCTTAGACCACACTTCTCATCACGCTCCGTAGTGGGTCACCCCCGAGCTGGGACCAAGCTCCACCCTGGGCAAGGGAATCCTAGACTAGGCTGAGGTTACAAGAAAACTGCACAGAGCAACCTGAAGGATTCTCTCCAGGAGCCTTCTTACGCCCACTACTCACGGAATCTCATTCCCCACATGCATGTTCCACCCGGGAGTATACACCTTCACAAGCACAGTCCATCGATGCTTCACCTCGCTCTCTGGGTCTCGACAACAAGCCAGATAAAAAATTATCAAATCTCCATAGCTGGTGCTGGACTCTCTCTGGGAGAAAACCACTTCCCAATAGACTCTCTCACCTAGAGAGAGCTACTCACAGGCCTGCCAACCTGCCTCTTCAACCATGGGCCTCACAACCTGCTTCTTCAGCACACTCCTCGACTCAGTTCTAGCCAGGTGAGGACAACATCAATGGTTTAACACTCATTCACACAGGGATGACAATAGCAACAATAGATGGGCATGGCATCACAGACAACAACAACCCACACTAAAAAATGGCACAACTAAGGTAATTACTCAGTTGTCGGGTTCCTCAGAAGACACATAACGGTTCATGGATTTCAGGTCTCAGGTGGGTGTGTGAATACTGAAAAGGTCAAATACAGAGGCCACAGGATTCACGGAAATACACTGGTCGACTTCACATTTCTGGTTTTCAGGCTGCGTGACAAAGAATCAACGCAGAGGTCGAACACAGACTCAAACGGTTCAGACAGCGAACGGAAGAATGGAGGACAAACCCCCATCACGACTCAATTCTTGGGTTAAATTGCATGTGCTTGGGCCGACACATGTCACCCATGAAGTTGTATGCACTCCATCAAGTACACGTTCCCTTTTCCAGGAACTTAGGATACAAATATGTTGTCACACAGCTTTGGAATAATAATAAATTATTATTCTCAAGGACTTAAGCCCCTAAGATTAGCCCCTCTTTCCAACCTTTCAACTCCCTTTCTCTTACCCACCTTGTGGAAGCTTAGTCCCCCATCACTCTTTCTTTGTGGTTGGTTTGCACACAACGATGTTTAATCTTTATTAATGTTCTGCATAATTACATATACAAAATCAGGCTCCTGGCCTTTAATACCTAGGCTCTCCAGCCTAGTAACACATAAGCCCACCAACTTATCAATACTCGGCTCACCAACCTACAAAAAATGGTTACAATTTATAAATACAACTGGGACTCGTTCTTGGGGATATTACAATCCCCTCCCCTTATTTTTGCACTGTCCTCAATGAAACTCTTTACACAACATCAACAAGATTTCCAAAATCTTCAAAAATATGCGGGTATTCTTCCCGCATAACGTCCTCATGCTCCCATGTCATGTCCTCAGGACCGTACCAGGTCCACTAGACCTTTACAAGTCCTATGGATCAATTTCAGAGTTGTTTTCTCTTCCGATCCAATATGCATACTAGATGCACTTGCAAGACACCTTCTTGCTCCACCCGAATCACATTCCAATCAATTACATGATTAGCATTAGGTATATATATTTCTTAAGCAATGAAATATGAAATACATCATGTACTGTCATGGATACACGGAATGCAAGCATATATGCAATGTATATATATGTATATACAAACAATTCTAATAACATTATAACATGTATACAACATACAATAAATAGAGAATTGTACTTATCTTTTGATTTGAGAAGACCTTCCACCCCTGAGCAGGGCTATGACTCCATCGGGGCAATGACTTCCCAAGATAGCCACTCTTATTGGATAAATCAGTATATGCAGACACTAACAGATCTCCCTAGATCCACCTGAATCTAGAACAAAACAGGACAGGACATGACGCTTTCCCTAAGCAACTATCATCAAATTTACTACCAAAGGAGGAACGAGTGACATACCTTTATATCGCTTCCTTAGGTCTTTTTTGTTCCTACTTCACTCTGGTGCTCTTGCGAGATCAGATCCAAGACAACACAAACCAACCAAAGTGAAGATAGTAAAGTATATTCAATGACGACCTATGCATATGATCAAGGAATTATGTAATAAAATAAGAGTGATTTTATGGGAAAGGGACATGCCACTGTATTATATTAAATGAAAGTAGAAGATACAACTAGATTGCCTTGATATCACAAGCTTCCTTTTGGTGGTCCTTTATTCTAACACACACACTTGATCCAAACTTGCATGAAGAAGATCCACCAGGGCTTGATGGACAAATGGAGGTCTCAAGCATCAATTCAAACAGAATTCCTCACACAATTCTGACTCTATTCTTTCATCAATTCTTTATTCAATCTTGTTTAACCTCTTCCTTGAGAAACCTTTCATTATATAGGAGAAGGAGAGTTGGTTAAAGGGATGAGGATGATCCCACTAAATCTGAGAAGTCAGTAGGATGCCAACCATGCGAATGCCAACTCATTTTCTAGAAGATCCTCTTCTAGAACCTTCATAACCTCTTCTCCCTTTTAAGCTTTGAAGCAGGTTCGCACCCTACTTATAGAGAACACTACAAACATCTCGCAATCCAAGTATAGGGTAGCTTGCAAGAATTAGGGTTTCTCGCACTCTACAATACATGTAGCCTGCGAACTCATCTTAAAAATATGTTTTGTAGAAGAAGACAACAATCACTTTTCTCAGGCAAAAGGTCCTTATGAGAGCCTGAACACATAACTGTAGAGACATCACTAGAGTGACCAAAATAATGTGTAACAACCACGGTCCACAATCCATATCCACATGGTCTAGGCCAAGGTACCAAACCTCAACAACACTCCGACCATTCAAACCTCAACAACACTCCATCCAACGGTCTCTGCTTCCCCACATGCCTGTCCCACCCCAGGAGTGTGCACCTTCATTGTCACACAATCCATCGGTTGTTACACCTCCCTTTCCTTGGGCTTCAACAATAGGCTGGATCAAAAGTCTTAGAGCACCGTGGCTCATGGAGTTCCAACTTCCCTCAGATATTTCCAATCATCATCTTCCCCAAGCTACTCTTTGTAGTCAACATTCTAACTTTAATCAACATCATCTCATCTGCATCACCCACATGTAGTTATCATGAGAAAACACAAAAGAATTCATTTAGGAACTCCAATTAGTTCGAAAGGGAATTCAACTTTTATCCCCAAAACAATAAATTCTATTTCATGATTCATCTTGGTTGTTGCCATCTTATGAATGCAACCATCGTTGTGATTTTCCATAGGCACCAAACTGCATACCATTTTCCTGCAAGACTTCATCTTGCATACTGCCAACAATTTGTCAGTATTTCTGTACATCATAATTCAACATGTACAACACCTTATGCAATGATCTTAGTATTGCCTGCACCTAGCAATTCAATCACAATTACCAAACAATTTAACCAAATAGAATGACTCATCATTCTATGCATATGCATGTTCATAATTAATAACAGTAAGTTTATTATTTCAATTTTCTGAAAATAAATTTTTATGTAGTCTCTATTCCTATGACTACCTGGCTTGCAACTTTCCTGTTGCAATGTTTAACAATTCCTGAAATGTTCTCAACTTCATGAGTTAGCAACATTTCAGCCATTAGTATAAATATTTCCATGCCAAAAACATATATACATACACTCACAAAATGCATTCAACAAAGTGCATTTAAGTATACAATTCCATCATGTATGAGTGCAACTCAACCCCTTACTAGACATGAGTACAACTCTCAATGCCTATTTATTCAGTGCACCCTTGTATTTATTTACATAATACTCTTTATCTCAGTCACGTATCTCACCATCCATGAGTTGGAATTCTAGCCAAAGTGTAGACACATTCTCCACACACTTCCTATTGTCTTCCCAATTAATTGGATGCCTTCCTTTTCGACCTGAACACTACACCGAGATTATAATTCCGTGGTGTACATTAGTGTTAAAAAAATGTTGCATTCCAAGTTTTATTTAAAGGTGGGAAGCTTTTAGTACCTATGTGGCTCATAACCTTTCCATATCCGTACCTTGCCATATCCAACCATGTCCTAGTCTCATACATGACTAGCTTACTGACATTCATTCCTATAACAAGTTCTTATCTTTTAATTCTTTGGTTATTACCCCATAACCACATTAACATGACATTCTACATTGTCAGTGTGTGCATTCAGAATCTAAAACGCTTGAATTAATACAGACCTCTAGCCTTTACCACATCCAGTGGTATGCATTTATTAATATAATCATGTGATTTTATAAAATAACTCTAGCTGAGGAAATTCTTACCTAAATTTCCTTTCAACAATTATGCAAAAAGAGTAATAAAAACTCATACCTGCATGAATGCCATCAATAAATTTTATACTACCTAAATGTTTGATGGCAGTAGAAGCTTTCATGCTTCTTTTATCAAACTTATAACCAACACTTCAGCTCTCTGTTGCTTCACTCCTTATGCAACAACATCACCAACAACACTTGCAAACACGCAAACATTCTTTCCTCTGGCTGACTCAACAAGTCGTAACATACTTGCTGCCACAAAAAATGCAGCAACTTCTTTCTCATGTGCAAATTTTCCTTGTTGAACCCATAAGTCTTCAATTCTTCCCGGGTTCCTGAATCTTCTTGTGCTCTCATTGTGATCATTGTGCATGATCATTCCTGCTCTGAGCACTTTCGACGCAGTGCCTCCACCTTAGCGGGGTTTGCTGACCTCCCAGTCAAAGGATATTCAACTCTTCTGAGTCGAATTGACTCTTCGGGCTCATGATTGAACCCAAAAAAATTATACACAGGCCCCCTTTTCTCCTTTAGGCGCAGGTCCTGACATACCCGCGGGCTATTCCTGCGCGCTTCCAAAACTCCAAGTTTCAGGCGCTAGCCCCTTTTTCATTAGCCCTTTCCTTCATAAGACCATGGGCTATGAACTCACGTAAGTGTGTGATTGTGGGTGTAGGAAAGAGTGGTTTTAGAACAACCCTCTTTTCGCCCCACAATTCACCTCCAGCTGGTATAAATTGCAACCCGCTCTCATATTTTTAACATCCGATCAATTCTGGCCCCACAATCTATCTCGTTCGTCAATCTCCAATCCCATGGTGATGATCCGCGATCAATGACTGCTATATATCCTCCTTCCACACGCAATCCCAGATCTACATGATCTATCAACACGTAGCTCCCTTCCAAATCAACGACTACGGTTGATTCCGGCTCTCCGACCCTCAGGAGTTTCAACTCTCAACTATCTTCTTTTCCTCTATGGAAATCTTTCAAATTGGAAGATCTATTGACACATGTCCTCAACAATCAAACAGTTCTGATGAACTTCGGCTCTCCAGCCTTCGGGAGTTCTCACGTCTCCACACATACAAATATCTGGAGTGAATTTTCCCAAAGTGATAGATATTCTACCATGCGTCCTCTCCAAATCAATGACCCTGGTTTTCTTTGGGACTTTGGCTCTTTATGACCAAGACTAGATCAACAGTCCTTCGACCTCCTCCTCGATCAACGATCGAGATCTCCTTCGGGACTTCGGCGCTTTCTGTCTCTGGTTTCCTCCGGAGTGCTCCATACCTGGAGTTCCAGACCTGGCGCCACACGTCCACTTTCATATCAATGACCAAGATTCACTTCGGCTGTTTCTCCTCATCCTTGTCCACAAACTTCTGAAGTTGTGGATCTTACGCCACCTATCCTCCTTGACGATGGATGGTCCAAAATCACTTCGGGACTTCGGGACTTTAGCAACTCCACTTTCCCCTTTTTCCTTGGCTCCTCCTTAGAGGTGACCTTACACAAACACACGATTGCGGGCACCCTCAAAGGTGGTTTGAGACCAAACTACTTTTCGTCCTGAAATTCACCTTGAGCCTCCACGCGTCCTTTTTCCAAAACCATGGTTTGGATTATGGTTCGCCCTCAACTTCGTAAAGCTCGAGCACCTTCTATCCCCGCAATGAGAGGTGACCGTCGATCTCACGATCTTTACGGTGCTTCTAAACGGAAAACCAAGATCTAGATCCAACAGTTCAGATTTCCCTATCCCAGATCAACGACTGGGGTCATTTCGAAATTCCGGACTTAGGAATTCTCAAATCTCAAACTTTTCCTTTCTTCCATAATGAAGGATCTTCTGCGTTGTGACCTAATGGCCATTGTTTCCCTCTCTCCTAATCTTCTGATCTCTTTTGACTTAGAAGAGTTTTTGGATATTCAAAGGTTTCGGCCTTTGAACTTTCTCCTGCGAGTCCACCTCTTATATCTCGTCTTCTCTCTCGTAAGCGTTATCTCTTCTAATCTTTATGACTTAGAATGAGTCTGTCTCCCACACACTCCTTGCATTACCTCTTCTGAGATTTTCGATTTACTCAGTCTCCTAAGGGTCTCGACCCTTCTGTTCCCTTTCAAAGGAAAACTTCGTGCACTCCTAGTAAACTTCTACTCAAAGAACACCTTGCTGAGCGTTTTCTACAGAGTGTTCAACAACTCTGTGAGTATGTTCCTCTGATACTCTTCTCCCTGAACTTGACAAAGAGTTTTCTCTGTGCACACTTGCACTTTCTCGATTCCCGCCTGACAGAGCCCTACAGATTTCTTAGTGACTCTATCTCTCTTTGAACTCAACACAAAGTTCTTCCTCTGCACTCCTTGCACTTTTGCTGATGAAGATTCAACAATATCTCTCCTGAGATTCTCTGAGGTTAACTTACCTCTGACAACGCATTCGTTGTAGACAATGTGCACTACTTGCAATAAAAAACTCAAAGAAGAGAAACAATTGAAACTTATTCACTACTTCACTAGTTTACACATTCAAACCAATCTGATTTAAGAAAACGTTGAGATTTCATTTTCTTTCTGAGCTCTTCTCTGCTCTATAATAATTTTCGGGCACTAGCCCCTTTCTCTCAGTCCCCAATCCATGTGATCATGGGCCATGACCAAGCACTATATCACTAGGTTCTTACTTGGGCCTTCGGCTTCGAAAGTTTTCAAAGCACCACACAACAATCTCTCGGAGTTCTGGATTATCGAACTCGCGAAGTAAGGTGAATAAACCGTCCAAGTCTACTCAGCATCCGACAACTGACACTTAATATGGAACCTTAGGTGTAACACCCTATTTCCCCCAGCTTGTAAATATAACTGGACTGGCCAAGAACTATGGCAAACTCATGAATGTGAATATGTGATGTAAATGGACCTTGAGGAAGAGGTCAATGAATGTGAATAACATTTTGAATTTATTGCAGGACTACTGAGAGGGGATGTGCAGAGAAAAAGAGACCACGATGGCGGTGGAGGGCACCTGGAAAGGTGGTGTTAGCTTCCACCGAGAATTAATACCGTATTTGGACTCCACTGGCCCGGAGAACCAAAAGCGGCTCGCTGGCCCTGAATTTAATGCCTTGCAGGCTGGCATGTTGATGGCTTAATGAGAGATGGGGAGGTGAACCACCTATCCGTAGATCCATCAGGCTTGATTAGCGCAAGGGTAATCGTGCCACACGCAACCTCGCAAGAGGATAAGGCGTGGGGAAGAAGCGATCGGGGGAGGGTAGACGCGAGGGGAACTCTGGCATTACGCAGAGTGAGTGATAGCAGAGAGGAATGATTGCAACCTTCACTCCTGGTCACTGGCAGACAGAGAGACGCAGTCTCACGACATCGTGGTCTTAGCTCGGGGGTGTGTAGTGGTAAATCCGCTGGGAGTCGCTACGCCTACGGTTGGGTGGAAACGAGCACCCCTCTCAACAGTCGCACCCACTTCTGATGTTATTTCTGATAAGTGTTTTGCATATTGCATCTTGAAATTCATATCCTGACATATATGCTCATAAACTGTGAAATTGTGAATGATTACAGTATAAGAATGTCTGTGCAGTGTTTTGATAAGAAATGTTAGATATATGCTTATAACAGAAATACCACGCATGGCTTATGTTGATAAATGAATTTAATTATGCATGAATTGAACCAAGTCAGACTTCCAGTCCATCCTCAGGAGTTTGTTTCCCTTTTTCTGTCTCCAGGAAAGCCCCGGAATAGACCTCTTTGCAGAGATTCCCTCCTTGGAAAGGTTTACCAAGAACCTGGAAAAAGGACTTGAATGTGCAAGTCTTAATAACCCTGTACGAGGAGGAATGACCCTCTTAAAATTTCGAAGTAGTAGTGTAGGGATAAGTCACGAATCGACGGACGAGATCCTGTCGGAAGACCCATGGTCATTCACGACCGTCAGATTGACGAAAGTAACAAGGGCGTTACATACCTTGCCCCTTTTTCTCTCTATCTTTGTAAATAGCGATGAAATCAAGATCGTAGACCCCTCCCCGCAAGGTCCATGAGAACATTTGGACCGTTGATCTTTCCACATCCGCGAAGTAGTGGAAGAATGTGTGAGGTGGGACAGATTTGAGCCGTTAGATCTTGAGTAGACACCCGTTAGCCTTCGGACCTGATAGAAGTTGCGCGAGGGTTAAGCTCGTGAACAGAAGGAAAAATCCCGAAAGGAGGGTTGGCTCATCCGGGTTTCACGTATCGGGAAATCGAAAGTCTCAATGACATGAGATCAGGAATTTCCATGGGAAATTACCCGAAAACGATCTGGACCGTCTGTCAGTGGAGACATGTGGTGGAGATCAAGGCGTCAGGAGACGGGATATCAGCATTCCCGTGGACAGGATATCGGGTAAGTCCACCTTGAAAACCTCGACACAAATCTAGGCCGTCCATTTGAGAGAGGACGCGTGTCACGCGATCGTCCATTCCGAAGATCCAGGCACTAGACATCGGGATATCGACATTTGGGAAATCGGAGTTCCTGAGGTCGTGAAAGTCGGGACATCAGAAGTCTCGAAAACGCGAGGAGCGATCTGAACCGTCCATTCACTTGAGACGCGTGTCAGAGATCTGAAGGGAGTCAGAGTCTGGCATTTCGTGAGTCCTAGGGACGAGGCATCCAGGACATCAGAAGTCACGAAATCTCGAGATTTAACCATGACCGTCCATCAGAGGAGGACGCGCAACAGCAATCAGAGCCATCGGGGAAAGTCCCGATAGGAAGTCGTCTATCGACATTCTGGTCATCGGGATATCGGGAATCTTGGTGACAAGAGGTTTGGGCATTTTGGAATCGCGAAGTTCGAAACCCCGACAAGGAGGAAGGATCCATCATGGGGCCAGCTGTCAGCCTATCGGAGAATCAGGATTTGAGGGATCGACAATCCCGTGGGTGAATGTTTTTAAACATTTGAAACCCCGAAGCCCCGATAGGTGGTATGACTGCGGTCATATAGAGGGAGGTCGTATGGACCCAAAAGGTCTAGCCCATGGGACTAGCGGAAGCTGACGTCATATCGGGATATCAGGGTTTTCAAGGACAAAATGTTTATGCATTTCGACATTGCGATGTTCGAAACCCCGATGGGAGACAAGGCTGCGGTCTTGTGAGATAGTGGTCATGTGGGCCAGGAGTCTAGGTTGGAGGGCTAACGGGAGTTGGAGCGCATCGGGATTTTGAAGCCCAAAACCCCGAAAGAAGGATAAGACTGTGGTCTTATGAATTAGCGGTCACATGGACCAGAGCATAGCCAGGAGGGCTAACGCGTAAAGGGCGCGTATTGGTGGAATTGCTCATCGGAGATCGGGGATTCAAGAGGAAAGGAACTCTTGATGTCGGGGATCACGAAACCCCGAAACCCAAAAATTAAGATCAAGGAAAGATCACGGCTTAGTGCAGAAAAGCCGTGTGGGTGAGAAGGACCTATGGATCGGGTTTGACATTTCGCTGGTGCGAGCCTCGAGGATTCTCATTGTTGAGAAATCAACAAAAAAAAAAAAGTTTGATTTTAGGTAGTGGGTATGTTACAAAGTGGTATCAGAGCATGGTTACAACACTCGACCTGATTGGGCTCATGAACGAGTTGCGCATAAGCTCCGTTCGAAGCACTCCTACGAGGAGTAACCCCCTAACTTGACTCTCTTTTCCAGGATTAAAAACCTGAAAAATGAGAACCCGACTGTGTATGCATGTGAAAGAGTTATGAATCATGCGCAAATTATAAAAATGTATTTAACTCTTGACTAATATCCAACGTTTTCCTTTTTCACTCTAGCGGACGATCAGCCGTGGGAAATTACCGACGTAGAGAATGGTGACTCACCAAGAGATGGGAGAAGGCTCCAACAATAGGGGCGAAGAGTTTGACGAAAGAAGAGCAATAGGAACCCCTCCAGACCTAGCCGAGACTGTGAGGAGTCTCATGGTTGAGTTGCAAAGCTGCAAGGTCGACAATGAAAGGATGATGAAAGAACAAGAAAAACAAACTGAAATTAATGTAGTGTTACTGCAGAGCTTATCCGACCTACAGCGAAAAATGCAACATGAACCTGAGATGCAGAATCATGGTCGTATCAGTGGCCATACTGAGAGAAGCACGTCAAGAAAGGTCCACCCCAGAGGTAAAGGACCAGTGCTAGACGATTCCACTGAGAAGGAAGCTGGCGATTCATAAGGCTCTTCCAGCAGCAGGACCAATTCCTATTCTCAAAGAAAACAGAAGAAGCAAAAGACTTCCAAGAGTCATAAATTTGAGGAATTCAAAAAGGCCAAACCTCCCTCCTTCGACGGTGAGATAAAGAAGGGAGAGGAAGTCAAGGCCTGGCTGCTTGGACTGAAGAAATATTCCAGAGTCCATGATTTTTCAGAGAATTTGAAGGCCCGAGGCAAGGCCTATTGAGCTATTGGAAAACTGAATTCATCTTACCCATGTCTATCACAGATCTATTTGCAAACTAGTGAAATCTCTATCCAGAAACGCTCCCAAAGAATGAAATTTTTAAAGCTGCATGGCTCTCCTTGCCAAAATTTGTTTGCTGGCAAATTTGGCTTGAGCGTAATAGAAGAGTTTTCAGAGATGAAATCTTAAACTCGTAGTTCATCATCATTAAAATAAAAAGTCTATGGAAAGAAAGTCTGGGGGAACATTTTCCCGATTTGAATCTAAATCAACAAGACTTAGAATGGGGTGCCTCGTTGGATCTCCAATTCTCTGGCGATATAAGGCAGCACAAGGACATAAAAGAGTGGCAATTCAGAGGAAAGGAGAATGATCTATTAGATCTTCTCCTCAGGCAATCGAGATACTCCTTGTTTTTCGATGGGGCAGTGAAAGGCAACCCCGGATTGGCTGGGGCAGGAGGAATTATAAAAAATAAAGAGGGCATAATTGTGTCAAAGTTCGCTTGGGGATTAGGGCAGTCTACTAGCATGCAAGATGAGGCCTTGGC
Organism: Picea engelmannii; assembly: GCA_009831015.1. NCBI lineage: Eukaryota > Viridiplantae > Streptophyta > Pinopsida > Pinales > Pinaceae > Picea > Picea engelmannii. The sequence continues at coordinate 100,473 of ML810729.1, read as the reverse complement.
ACTTCTGCAAGGTCTCAAGCAAGCAAAGGCTATTGGTATTTCAGATGTCAGTATCATTGGAGACTCTCAGTCCATTATCAAAGTCTTAGTGGAGGATTCCTCTCCAGCAGATATCAGATTGGCAAGAGTGATTTCAAGAATCAGAATTCTGGTGAAATCTTTCCGGACTGCATCCTTTCTTCATGTTTTGAGGGAAAATAATAAGGATGCTGATTTGGAAGCCAAAAGGGCAGTTCCACTTCCCGCAGGCTTCCTCTTGACAGAAGGAAGTGAGGAGTGGGATTCCATACCATAAATTTTGCTATGTTTTTCTGCATTTTACTGAAACAGTTTGTATGTCTATTTAATATAGGGAAAATAACGGAGATAGACTCGATAGTCTCGAGTAAAATCTGTGGATTCCCAAATTTTGGGGCCTATGATCAGTTAGTGGAAGAAAGTTTAAGGGCTATGCCCGACCTAATGTAACCGGTGAAAGGCATTTTGGCCAA
>ML810729.1:52918-98638 GCA_009831015.1 Picea engelmannii | reverse complement strand
ATCATGGAATGGCCTACCCCAAAGGATGTCTCAGACATCAGATCCTTTATGGGATTAGCGGGATACTATAGGAGATTTATAAAAGGATTCTCCAATATTGGTTGTCCAATCACTGCCCTCCAGAAGAAGGGGACAAAATTCCTATGGACACAGCAATGTGAAAAAAGATTTCAAACCTTGAAACATATATTAACCCATGCACCCGTGTTGAAAATCGCTGACCCAGAAGTTGATTTCCTTGTGTGCACAGATGCCTGTAAGGAAGGGCTCGGAGGAGTCCTTATGTAGGAAGGAAAGGTGATCTGTTATGAATCCCGAAAATTGAATGAACACGAGGTCAATTATGTGACTCATGATCTAGAACTAGCTGCCATAGTGCATGCCTTAAAAATGTGGAGGCATTACCTCTTGGGAAGAAAATTTGTGCTTATGACAGAGCATTGTGGATTACGGTATTTGTTCGACCAACCAAAGCTCAATGCTAGACAAGCTAGATGGATGGCCCTCCTTAGTGAATTTGATTTTGAAATCAAACACATTAAAGGGAAGGAAAATAGGGTGGTCGATGCCCTCAGCAGAAGCATGAAAACGATTCACCTGGCAACAATGAGTACCTGGGAGATAGATGTCAAGAATAGAGTCAGAAAGGCACAAGAAACAGATTCCTTCGCTCAGACTGTGACCCTATACCTACAACAAAAACTTGTTGGAGAAAAATATGAAGGCTACCAGGTGACTGAAGGAGGTCTGCTCACCTATAGAGATAGAATGTACATTCCAAATCGTCACGACTTGAAGAGGTTCATCATGGATGAACTACATAAAAGACCTTACACTGGTCACCCATGATACCATAAAATGATCACTTCCACCCGGAAACAATTTTATTGGCCTGGATTGAAGAAGGACATAGCCAAATATTTGGCCCAATGCATAGAATGCCAACAGGTTAAATCAAAACATCGACACCTAGCCGGACTACTACACCCTCTACCCATCCCAGAATGGAAATGGGAAACCATCTCCATGGATTTTATCACTGGATTGCCAACTTCAACCAAACAAAATAATGCCATTATGGTAGTGGTGGATAAACTGAGCAAGTCTTCTCATTTCATCCCCGTCAAATCAACCTGCAAGGCGATAGATATTGCCCATATATTCACGAAAGAGGTATTCTGACTGCACAATATGCCGAGGGAGATAATATCTGACAGAGACACAAAATTTGCTTCCAATTTTTGGAAATCACTGATGATGGGTTTAGAGACTAAATTGTTGTTTAGCACCGCCTATCAACCTCAAACCGACAGACAGACAGAAAGAGTAAATTAAATATTAGAAGATATGTTAAGGATGCATGTAATGCATCAACCCAGGAAATGGGAAGACTACCTGCCATTGGTAGAATTCACCTACAACAACGGCTACCAAGCATCCCTAAAGATGAGTCCCTTCGAGGTCCTCTATGGTAGGCCGTGTAATACTCCAGTCAGTTGGAGTAACCCTGTAAACAAGATTTCTATTGGACCCGATATGTTGAAAGAAATGGAACAACAAGTGACTCAGATAAAACAAAATATGAAGGTTGCTCAGAACCGACAGAAAAGTTATGCTGATCAAAAGAGAACTCCAAGAGAGTTCAAAATGGGAGACCATGTATATCTCATAATTAATCCCAAAAGGAGTTCCCTGAAAATGGGAGCTTGTGCCAAATTGGCACCCTGGTATTGTGGACCCTTTGAGGTTCTAGATAGAGTTGGACCTATAGCCTATCGGCTAGCACTTCCTCCCACACTAAAAGCACATAATGTTTTCCATGTTTCATTATTGAAGAAATATGTACATGATGTTAAACATATGATTGACTGGTCTGTGATCCAGGTGGAACCGGAGGGAGAATTTCTACCAGAACCCCAATGCATACTGGACAGAAAGGAAACCCCGCTCCGGAACAGAACCATTGCACATGTCAAGGTGCAGTGGAAACATTTTGTCCCAGATGAGGCTACATGGGAAATGGAGGATGCCATGAGACAGGCATATCCGATTTTGTTTAATTCTGTACATGCAATTCATGTTAGTAGATAAGAACATCGAGGATGATGTTCCTTTTTAAGGGGGAGGGAATTGTAACACCCTATTTCCCCCAGCTTGTAAATATAACTGGACTGGCCAAGAACTATGGCAAACTCATGAATGTGAATATGTGATGTAAATGGACCTTGAGGAAGAGGTCAATGAATGTGAATAACATTTTGAATTTATTGCAGGATTGCTGAGAGGGGATGTGCAGAAAAAAAGAGACCACGATGGCGGTGGAGGGCACCTGGAAAGGTGGCGTTAACTTCCACCGAGAATTAATACCGTATTTGGACTCCACTGGCCCGGAGAACCAAAAGCGGCTCGCCGGCCCTGAATTTAATGCCTTGCAGGCTGGCAGGTTGATGACTTAGTGAGGGATGGGGATGTGAACTGCCTATCCGTAGAGCCGTCAGGCCTGATCAGCGCAAGGGTAATCGCGCCACACGCAACCTCGCAAGAGGATAAGGCGTGGGGAAGAAGCAATCGGGGGAGGGAAGACGTGAGGGGAACTCTGGCATTACGCAAAGTGAGTGATAGCAGAGAGGAAGGATTGCAACCTTTGTTCCTGGTCACTGGCAGACAGAGAGACGCAGTCTCATGGCATCGTGGTCTCAGCTCGGGGGTGGCTGGTGGTAAATCCGCTGGGAGTCGCTACGCCTACATTGGGTGGAAATGAGCACCCCTCTCAGCAGTCACACCCACTTCTGATGTTATTTCTGATAAGTGTTTTGCATATTGCATCTTGAAATTCATATCCTGACATATATGCTCATAAACTGTGAAATTGTGAACGATTACAGTATAAGAATGTCTGTGCAGTGTTTTGATAAGAAATGTTAGATATATGCTTATAACAGAAAGACCACGCATGGATTATGTTGATAAATGAATTTAATTATGCATGAGTTGAACCAAGTCAGACTTCCAGTCCATCCTCGGGAGTTTGTTTCCCTTTTTCTGTCTCCAGGAAATCCCCAGAATAGACCTCTTCGTAGAGATTCCCTCCTTGGAAAGGTTTACCAAGAACTTGGAAAAAGGACTTGAATTTGCAAGTCTTAATAACCCTGTACGAGGAGGAATGACCCTCTTAAAATTCCGAAGTAGCAGCGTAGGGATAAGTCACGAATCGACAGACGAGATCCTGTCGAAAGACCCATGGTCATTCATGATCGTCAGATTGATGAAAGTAACAAGGGCGTTACATACCTTGCCCCTTGTTCTCTCTATCTTCATGAATAGCGATGAAATCGGGATCGTAGACCCCTCCCCCCAAGGTCCATGAGAATATTTGGACCGTTGATCTTTCCACATCCATGAAGTAGTGGAAGAATGCGCGAGGTGGGACGGATCTGAGCCGTCAGATCTTGAGAAGATACCCGTCAGCCTTCGGACCTGATAGAATTTGCGCGAGGGTTAAGCTCGTGAACAGAAGGAAAAATCTCGAAAGGAGGGTTGGCTCATTGGGGTTTCACGTATCGGGAAATCGAAAGTCTTGATGACATGAGATCGGGAATTTCCATGGGAAATTACCCGAAAACGTCTGGACCTTCCGTCAGTGGAGACACGTGGCGGAGATTGAGGCAGCGAGAGCCAGGATATCAACATTCCCGTGGACAGGAGATCGGGTAAGTCCACCTTGAAAACACCGACACAAATTTGGGTCGTCCATCTGAGAGAGGACGCGTGTCATGCAATCGTCCATTCCAGATATCCGGGCACTAGACATCGAGATATCGACATTCGGGAAATCGGAGTTCCTGAGTTCGTGAAAGTCGGGAGATCAGAAGTCTCGAAAACACGAGGAGCGATCTGAACCGTCCATTCACTTGAGACGCGTATCAGAGATCTGAAGGGAGTCGAAGTCCGGAATTTCACGAGTCCTAGGGACGAGGCGTCCAGGACATCAGAAGTCGTGAAATCACGAGAGTTAACTAGGACCGTCCATTAAAGGAGGACGCGCGGGAACAATCGGAGCCATCGAGGAAAGTCCCGACAGGAAGTCGTCTATCGACATTCTGGTCATCGGGATATCGGGAATCCTGGTGACAAGAGGTTTGGGCATTTCAGAATCACGAAGTCCGAAACCCCGACAAGGAGGAAGGAGCCATCATGGGGCCAGCTGTTAGCCTATCGGAGAATCAGGATTTGAGGGATCGACAATCCCGTGGGTGATTTTTTTTCAGCATTTGAAACCCCGAAGCCCCGATAGGTGGTATGACTGCGGTCATATAGAGGGAGGTCGTATGGACCCAAAATGTCTAGCCCAGGGGACTAGTGGAAGCTGACGTCATATCAGGATATTGGGGTTTCCGAGGACAAAATGTTTATGCATTTCGACATTGCGATGTTCGAAGCCCCGATGGGAGACAAGGCTGCGGTCTTGTGAGATAGTGGTCATGTGGGCCAGGAGTCTAGTCTGGAGGGCTAACGGGAGTTGGAGCGCATCAGAATTTTGAAGCCCAAAACCTTGAAATAAGAATAAGGCTGTGGTCTTATGAATTAGCGGTCACATGGACCAGAGCATAGCCAGGAGGGCTAACGCGTAAAGGGCACGTATCGGTGAAATTTCTCATCGGAGATCGGGGATTCAAGAGGACAGGAACTCTTGACGTCGGGGATCACGAAACCCTGAAACCCAAAAATTAAGATCAGGGAAAGATCACGGCTTAGTGTAGAAAATCTGTGTGGGTGAGAAGGACCTGTGGATCGGGTTTGACATTTCGCTGCTGCGAGCTTCGGGGATTCTCATTGTTAAGAAATCAACAAAAAAAAAAAGTTTGATTTTAGGTAGTGGGTATGTTACATTAGGCATTTGAGTTCCAAGACTTCAGAGGATTTCACATATGTGCATCCCAAACCGTTAATCTACGAACATTCCCAATCACCTTTGGTGACGTCATTACGTCACATCCCTTAACGTTTTCCAATTACGGGGGCATGCAACGGTGGTTTGGAGTAACCCACCTTTCATCCTGCAATTCTTCTGATGCTGACACGTAACCCCTTGGTGAAACCATGATTTGGATTGCAGGACCGCCTTGGAGAATTAACTCTCGTGCAACTTGGGTCCCCACAATGCCTCCTGGCCGTTGATCTTGATTTATCGTGATCAACGCTAGTGTGGGTCCTTTGACCTTTAACTACGTTACGTAACCTCAGCCCCACTAGCCCTGTTCATACGACAAGCCACATGGTGGATTACTAGCGGTCGATACGTGGCCCATTCAGATGGGTGACACACGTCACGTTCCAAATGGCATTTCAACCTTCCATGGGTTCGAAACCCACTGACATGTGGCACACATCGCATGTGTCCATGTCCATCCAAGTGACATCATCATGACTCACTACTTTGACTCTTTGGGAGCTTTCAACCTTCACTAATGTGTTTGACCTTTTAACATTGGCTTGATCCAACGGTCGAGATCTCCTCTCCAGATCTATCATGTAGATCCACTTCGAAGCTTCGAGCTTCAACCCTTTTCTTGTTTCTGACATCAAACTTCACTGAAGTCACGAAGTCCGAAGGGATTTCGGTTTAACTCCTCTGAACCTTCCCCAGATGTGACGGTCATAAGGGATATCCCTTCCTTCCGAACAGATCCTACGATGCATAACAGACTCTATTACTCTATGAATTTTCAAAGGAATTCACGGCTAACTGCTTCGCAACATTACCAGATCTGACGGTCATGAAGGATTTTCCTTCTCCCGAACATATCCTAAGGTCCACATTACTCTGCGGCCCAACACCACTTCTGTCGTGGTTTTACGACACCGCTACTCCTCCTGAGCTTCGTAACACGCCCAAGGTAACTTCTTGGCACTCAGGAAGGTTCTGAGGTTCGAAATTGGTCCTCCAGACATAATTTCCTCTTGAAACCTTGGGTCAAATGACCACTTATCTAGCCCATCCAGGCTCAGTGTTTGAAACCTTGGCTCTGAACTAGAATTTTGTCTATTTCGACAACAAATCCTTCCAAAACTCTTTCTTCAACTTCCACTAACATGGCCCATCCAGGCTCAGTGTTGTAACCATGCTCTGATACCATTTTGTAACATCCCCAACCACTAACAGGCCAGACAATGCTATCAACACAACCTTAACTTAGCCTTTAAAGCTCTGATACCATTTTGTAACATCCCCAACCACCAACAGGTTGGACAACTCTACTACGCGGAACATTCTCATGCATATATAACATGCATTAAATTAAATTAACACATTTAACATAGAGTTACTGCCATCATACAGACTTAAGGTAATTAACAATAATTCATCATTGCAATAGAATACATGATAATATTACAAGCATCACAGACATGCATTTTAATTGAAATTAAACACATAATGATACTTATCTTTGAAACTATAGTAACTCCACCAACTACATGCAAAAATTACACGAACCTCCTAGCCTTAGACCACGCTGCTCATCACACTCAGCAGTGGGTCACCCCCGAGCTGGGACCAAGCTCCACCCTGGGCAAGGGAATCCTAGACTAGGCCGAGGTTATAGGAAAGATGCATAGAGAAACTGAAAGGATTCTCTCAAGGAGCCTTCTTACGCCCACTACTCACAAACTCTCATTTCCCACATGCATGTTCCACTTGAGAGTATACACCTTCACAAGCACAATCCATCAATGCTTCACCTCCATCTCTAGGTCTCGGCAACAGGTCGGATCATGAATTCTCAAAGCTTCGAAGCTGGTGTTGGACTCTCTTTGGGAGAAAACCACTTCCCATCAGACTCTCTCACCTGGAGAGAGCTTCTCACAGGCCTGACAACCTGCCTCTTCAACCACGGGCTTGAAAACCCACTTCTTCAGCACACTCCTCGACTTAGCTCGAGCCAGGTGAGGACAACAACAACGATTTAGCACTCATTCACATGGGGATGACAGTAGCAACAACATATGGGAATGACACTGTAGGTGGAAACAACCCACGCTGAAACATGACATAGCTAAGGGAATTTCTTAGGTGTTGAGTTCCTCAGAAGACACATAATGGTTCACAGATTTTGGGTCTCAGGTGCATGCATGAATATTGCAAAGGTCGAATACAAAGGCCACGGGATTCACGTCAATACACTGGTCGGCTTCACAGTTCTGGTTTTCAGGGTGTGTGACAAGGAATCAACGCAGAGGTCGAACACAGACTCAAACGATTCAGACTACAGATAGAAGAATGGAGGAAGAACCCCCATCATGACTCAATTCTTGGGTTAAATTGCATGTTCTTGGGCCAACACATGTCGCCCATGAAGTTGCATGCACTCTGTTAGCACCATAAGTCACTCCTGGATTGCAGCAGGAGTAAGCCTGATACCCATCAATTTATATGTCACAATTTGCTTATAAAGGGTGATCGAAAGAGAACAGGCTCAGAACAATATCGCTTGAACTCAGAATCCTGGACCAGGCTATGCACGAACATGTGAGGTCTTAGTTTAACTTTAGACAGTAAGTTGCAGTAAGGGTGAGTAGGAGGAAGACTTCGGTGGGAAAATGTAAAGGTCCATTGTAGGCATCAAGCTTCCAATAGCCTAAAGAGGAAGAATTTAAACACAATAACTTCTTGTATTTAAATTACAAGAACACTAAAAGAAATCATAACAACGTTACCATACAATTTTTATCATAACACAGTCACAATGATTCATGTGAATCGATCAATCATGAACTCTTTCAATATTAGATGGAAACAAGATGGAGTAGGAAGCTGACTGTCATTAAACAAGAAGTCTCACAAGCCTATACATAACCAGGGAAATCAGTGCTTCGTCAAAACTTTACAGTAGGTAGCTCAGCTCTACCATCGATACCAACAAAAATGGCAAAAATGCCTCTAAATACTAGGAGCTAGCTCAAACACTGAAGGCACGATCGTATCATGAGTTCAATGCTTCGCGCAGGTGAGTTGCCCTGTCAGGATTTGCATGCAGACGTTGGTCAAACTGCCCATGTAGTCGGTTATCAAACACAATCTTTGTCAGGCCAGACTGACAGTCACCTTCTTCGCTTTGTCTCTTTTTGACCTTCTATTTATGGAAGGAGATGACATTCAACCACTGTCAACCACCTTAATAACTGCTTTCTCGGGATTAGGTAATGCCCAATCAACTCTACTCATTGAACAATGTGGCGGCCTTTCCTTGGCCACTACTGCTTCGTTGGATTGCTATGAGGGGGTCTGGCCTGCGAACGTGAACGAGGATAAGATGGGGAGGGCAATGGCACCAACAATGTGGAGGCGAGACGAGGGGTACTAAGGTGGAAGCACCAAGTGGTAGAGAATGGAGGCTATGTCACCAGGTGAGGAGTGCCACATGAATATGGATAAGACACAGGTGGAAGTGGCATGGAGCACGGAGGCACAGGTGTTAGGAAATAAGAGGGACAAAGGGAATGGGGGCATGACACCTGGGAGAGTGGAGGACAGGTGTGCGGTGGTGAAAGGTAGGAAGGAAGCAGAAGATGCGATAGGGGAATAAGAAAGGCAGAGTGAGGGACACTTGTCACCAGGAGGCGAAGGTGGTAAGCGAAGGAGGAAGCTGTAAGGGGTTTTACGGGGGGGCCACATGAAATTTCCCATATTGGACCCCCCATTAAAGGAAAAATGACAAGGGGGTCCGAAATGAGACCTCAATCCTCGATATGGGCGCTTAAATCCTGGTCGTTGAAACTTGCACGCCCTCACATCGGATCCCCCCCCACCCATTAAAGGCAAAAAGACGGGGGAGGAGGGGGGCATTCAGAATTGGACCCTGAGCGTAGATCTAGGCACGCAGATTCTAACTGCTCAGATCCACATGCCCGATAATGCCTATATCGGATCCCCCCCCCTTGCGTTAAAGGCAGAGAGGCGAGGGTTGGGGGGGGGGGTCTAGAATTGAATCCTGACCGCAGATTCTGGCTGCCTAGATTTGCCTGCTTTTTAGCACAATGCGTATTTTGCACCCCAAACTTAGGATAAGTGGGATTTTTTGAACCATTTCTTCCCCTTTTTTCACCAAAGGAGGGCCATTCATAAGGAAAACACCCCATACATGTTTCTATGATAACATTAGGCTCCATGGGGGATGGCACGCCCCCTGCGGGTTGCCAAGAACTCTTTTTGCAACTTCAGTGCCTTGTTGTTGGGCTATGGAGTCCCTTATTGAAACCGAAAATAGACAGAAAACAATATTTACAAAAAACTGAAGAGCCACTCATGGCTCAAACAAAATACTTCTTCAGGAAATGCCCATTCACAGGGCCATTAAAAACTTCTTCGCCCTCCAAATCCTATAACCTGTAAGTGTTGTTTAGAAATACTTAAGATATTTTGAAGGGCCCAATTCAGAGGGCTTCAAACTTCTTGTGTTTGCCTTTATCCTGCCTGGGCGCATCCCACTTAAGTACTAGATCTCCGAGCTCAAATTTCTCTTTTCTGACCTTCCTATCAAAGGTCTTCTTGATATTTTGCTGATGGTCATGAGATCTGTCCATTACCTGCTCTCTGGTCTGTTGCACTTCCACCAGTTGATGAATTCTTCTGACCATATTGTCTGGCTCTCCTTCATAATCTTGAAAGAATTTTGCTACAGGTAGAGCCAACCGAGTGGGAAATACAAATTTTGTCCCGTAAACAAGCTGAAAAGGGGAGGTGCCCAGGGACCTCTTTGTTGTCACTCGATCAACCCACAGAGAAAATTTTAGCTTTGAATCCCATGCCTTCTTATTGTCTTCCAACAATCTTTTAATGAGCTTGATCAAACTTTTATTGGAAGACTCTGTCGGTCCATTGCCTTGAGGATAATAGGGAGTGGAGTGAATTAGCGAAATCCCAAACTGCTCACAGAATCTGACCAGGGGCTCAGACTTGAAAGATGCAGTGTTATCAGTGATAATTCTGTTTGGGCAGCCAAACCTTGCTATTATATCCTCCAGGAAGCCGATGATTACTTTGTGTGAAGCACTCCTGGTGGGGATAGCTTCTATCCATTTGGTGAAATAATCTGTTGGAGTCAAGATCCATCTGTGCTGACCACTTGAAGGAGTATGAATCTCTCCAATGAAGTCCAACCCCCATTGTTGAAAGGGTCCTGAAGTTGCTACAGGCTTCAGTGGCAGAGATTTGAGTTGCTGCTTTCCTGAAATTTTTTGACATTTGATGCACGCTTTGACTTCTCTGCAGACATCAATGAATAAGGTGGGCCAGTAGCAACCAGCCCTAAGAATTTTGTGGGCTGTGGTATTCCAAAAATGGTTTCCCCCACATAGGCTGCTATGAAAATCAAACATAACCCTTTGGGCCTCCTATGGGTCTAGACATCTCAAAAGAACTCCTAAAGGGTCTCTCCAATACAATATCTGGTCAATAAGGCAATATCTGACTGCTTTGAGCTTTAAAGCTCTTGCCTTCCTCTTTCCCATTCCATCAGGAGGCTTAAAATTTGTAGAAAATATATAATGTCTCCATACCAGGTGCATTGTGCTAATAGAGGACTATCTTGAGGACTGCCATCAGACAACTCAACCTACTTAATTTATGAGCAAGTGTTGATGAAGTTAACTCCCAACACTTTACAATTAGATTCAACCAATAGATTAGCTAAACCTAGGCCTTTAATCATAATGGTGGGCTTCATTTCAATATCAAACTCAATGATTTTGGAAATCCACTTGCTCCTTCTCTCATCCATGTTTGGTTGAATAAGAATGTCCTTCACAGTAGCTGAAGGGACATATGCAATAATTTTTGAATGCATAATATAAAATCTGAAAGCTTTAAGAGATTTTACTAAGGCATAAGCTTTCTTATCCATGATGTCATATTTGACCTCTGCGTCCCTTAATGCCCTGCTGAAAAAGGAAATAGGCTGTTCCATCCCCTCAACATTCTTTTGCAATAAAACAACTACCACTGTATCAAATGAAGCAAAGGAGAAAATCAGAAAGTCCTTGGAATAATCAGTACTGATCAACACAGGTGCCTCAATCAATGCTTGTTTGATTTGGTTATAGGATTTTCTGGGCTCAGTAGTCCATTTTACTTCATTTCCCTTTCTGAGCATGGTTGTGATATGCTTTACTAATTCGACAAAGTTTGAAATGAACCTTCTCAGAAAATCAATTTTGCCCAGGAAAGACTGGACCTCTTTCTTGGATCTCGGGAGTGATAAGGTTTGGATTGCTTCAACTCTGCTGGGATCAATCCTGACTCCCTCAGCTGATACTATGTGACCCAACAATTTTCCCTCCTTCATAGCAAATAGAAACTTCTTGGGATTGAGGGAAAGACCAAACCTTGTGCATTTCAAGAAAACCGTCCTCAGGTGCCGGCAATGTTCTTTATCAGAATTGGAGAAGATTGTAATGCCATCCAAGTAGATGACTACAAACTTGTCCTTTTCTCCAATGAAAGCGATATTCATGGATCTCTGAAAGGTCGCTCCTGCGTTCATCAAACCAAAAGGCATTTTGGAGTGCATGAACGTACCCCAAGGAGTGGTGAAAGTTGTTTTTTCTCTGTCCCCAGGAAGAACAAAGATCTAATTGTAGCTAGAAAAGCCATCAATAATTGGTATCCTCAATGCACCAGTTACCCTCTGCAATATGTGTTCCATCTTTGGTAGAGGGTAATTGTCCTTCTTTGAGATTCTATTTAGGTTTCTAAAATCAACACAGAGTCTGATTTCTCCACTTTTCTTCCTTACTGGGACCAAATTGGCCACCCATTCAGAATATCTCAAAGGGACAATGATTTGGGCGTTCAACAACTTCTTTACTTCTCTCTCCATGATATGCAGTAACATAGGATTAATCTGTCTTAGCTTATACCTGAATGGCTTGGCCTCCTCTTTTAGTGGGATCTTGTGTTCAATGACAGTTGTGTCATATGTATTGAGGTCTTCATATGTCTAGGCGAACACATCAACAAACTCCCTCAATAATCCAACATATTTAGCCCTATGTTCTCTTGTCAAGCTGCTTGACAATTTGACAAGATTTGGTTCCTTCTCTGTGCCAATGTTGCACTCAGTTGCATCAACATTATCCATCTTTGAGTTGTTTCCCTTTACTACCACATCATTGCTGTCAAAAAGTCTTTCGAAAGGAACCAGTCCCTTTGGGATGTGATTTCTAGGCAATTGAATAATGTGATGATCAACAATTTTGTTGAGAAAAATATCGGGTTGAGAGTCTTCTTCAGAGGAAGAGTCTTGATCAATGTGCAATGCTGAGAACTCTTCAACAATTTCCAGGAATATCTTTATCTCAAGATGATCTTCAAACACCTTCCAATGCTTGACATTGTCAGGTATGGAGGGCCTATATTTTACCTCTACGTCATGTTTGAGCTTGGGTGACAAAGGGACTCTGAAATTGTTTGCTGAAATAGCCAGAGAATCGACCATAGTGTTTTCCTCTCTTGTAATAAATGATATGTTGAAAGCTATGAAAAAACTGTCAATGAGGTCCCATACTTCATTCCTGTAGCTCCTGAGTCGAGGGTGCTTGGCCTGATAAACATTTTTGATCTGCTAGATAAATATCAAAGACAAATATTTCTTTGATTCCCATATCCTTTGCAGCTCTTAAGCCCCAAACAAGAGCTTCATACTCTGCCACATTGTTGGTATCTTCAAACTCTAACTTGTATGACAGAGATACAACTTCCTGAGAAGGGGAAACAAAAATTATTCCAGCACATGCTCCATCTTTAGAAGAAGCTCCATCGAAAAACATTTTCCACACATAAGTAGTTGAAGGAGAATCTCCATGGGGGCCAATTGGCTATTTTCTGAGTTGAAGGGAAGCCTGAGAGGTGTTGGTGAGCTGCAACAAGATGGATCCCAAATTAGTGTTAAGGGAAAAGATGGGATGATTGGTGGGGTCTTCTTCATCACTGACAATGTAGGCCTACTGAGCCTCTTTGTACAATCTTACGTGTTACCCTCCAAAGACTGGAATGGTAGCATATGTGAGGTCCATTTGTAATGTTCCCCCAATCCTTTTTATCCAAGATATTGACAATAACATGCCAAGCTTGGGAGGAACATCAACTACCAAAATGTCCATGACCACACTCTTTATAGGCAACTGAAATAAGGTCATGACCAGATCTTTGATAACCCCAAGACATTGTACCCTCCTAGAATCAAAAGAGTACAAATCATGATAGGCCCTTGTGACTTCCAGCTCAAGTTCTTCCATGACTATTTTTGGCATAAGATTATGGGATGCCCCAAAATCCATCAGACAATTATGCATCACCTTATCATGAATGTTCAAAGATGCGTAGAAAGGAGGGGATGAATCATCTTTGTCTTCTACCATGGGCCCTAGGATTACTGTAGGCTTTTCATCTTGCAAATTGATTGAGTTTGTAGGAAGGTATGAGGGTTTAGACTACAATAGCTTGGAGAGGCTCTTTTTAAAATCTTCATGTTTGACCAGCTTAGAGAGGAGTATAGGGATTTTGATTTTCTGAATTTCATGCTCAAAATTAAAAGAGGAGGGTGGATTTAGGATTTCTTTTACTTTAGGAACAAGGGCTTGGACTAATGGAGAGGGGGCTTGGAGTTTCTTACCCTTGTTATTGTCTGCCATATCTTTAGTGGGCTCCTCTGATCTGGTAGGATGCTCAAGAATATCAGGCGTTCCCATCTTTTTCTTGGATCTGAGGTTGTATCTATTTTGGCTACTGCTAGCCTTGTCTCCCTTGCTCAGCTCATTGAGCTGACTGTTCATGAGAGACTCCTCATATGCTGATTGAGTCAAATGAGGAAAAGGGGGGGTGTCTCCAAAACAATGGATTTCAGGGTCAAGTTCTTCTTCTTCCCTCTCCTCATCATCAACCAGGTTATTTTGGAGAGGGGTTTGAATCCTCTGATCATCTCTATCTTTGTTCCTTTGTTCCCTTGGCATAATCTGAGGAACATTGTTGTTAGGCCTCATGAAGCTGCCTCTGTTGTCCACCATTTGAGTATTTCTGTATGTCTGCTTCCCTTCAAATTTTATCTTCTCCATCTATGTAGAAAGAGATTTCACCATCTTGGTCAATTCATCCACTTGAGGGTGAGGCACAGAGGGGTCAGAGGTTGAGGCTTCTGATCTTCCCTTTCTTCTGTCTGTAACAACCTTATTTCTGAGTCTATCAACTGCGAACACATTAGATTCTACTTCTACGGCCTCATCTTGCATCTGAGCTAGGGAAACAACTCTTCTCTCTCTCAACAAGAGGCATAAGTCAGGGTCAAATGCATTAGCATAAGAGATTTTGGTAGAGGCTTCTATGGGATTGATCTCAGTGGGGATCTTATTATACTTTTTATTGAATCTTTTGGAGAAGTCAGAGACAAACTCTCCATCCTTTTTCTTCAAGGACTCAAACTCTGTCATGTAATACATGAAATCTTTTTTATCTCCCCACTGTTTCAAGATGGCATTGTCTAGAGCTTCAATCCCAACAATGGAACCGGGGGTCAATCCTCTAAACCAATTCCTAACTTCACCATCAAGGCTCTAGATAAAGACTCTCATCCAAACATATTCATTTTCAATATTCAGGTTGTCTGCATAACTGTAGAAGGCAACAAGATTATCTTCAGTAGTTATGTCCTCCTCTCTAGTGAATTTAGGCATATACTTCAAGTAATCTCCAACATGGAGAGGATTCATGGGCCGAGGTAGGATTAAGGGGGCATACCTTGCAACCACTATGGAATCCATTATGTTTATAGGGGGATTAACACCTACCATAGGGATAAGAGGTGGAGGAGAATGGGTTCGACAAGGAGAAACTAGAACTGAGCTTACAGGAGGAAAGGGAAACCGCAGGGAATTTGGAGAACGAGCTCCAGGGCTTAAAGGGACATAAGTTTCCCTTTCTTCAGTAGTAGTAGTAATAGGAGGAGGGGTGGTAAAACCCGGGGTAGGAAAATCTTCTGAGGTGCTGAGTTTGAACCAGGGTACAACCTCAGGAGAAA
The DNA here is from genome assembly GCA_009831015.1 of Picea engelmannii. Lineage (NCBI taxonomy): Eukaryota > Viridiplantae > Streptophyta > Pinopsida > Pinales > Pinaceae > Picea > Picea engelmannii. The sequence continues at coordinate 83,570 of ML810729.1, read as the reverse complement.
GGGGAGTGACAAGGCTTTCTCCCTCCAATCCAAGACTAGGAGGAGAAAACTCAGCAGGAACACTCCCAAACTTCAGACTTCGGGAAACTCCAACATAAGGCAATAAAACAAAATGAGATGTTGGGGTTGGAGTTCTTATAGGACAATGAAAATCATCAGAAATACCTGGTTTAGAAGTAGAAGTACATCCTCCAAAGGCCTTTCCCTTTCTGATGATCTTCTCTGGGTTGGCTTCAGGTGTCGCTAAAGGCAACTGTGAAGTAGACCTTGTATGTCTGCCTCTAGAAGCCACTGTTGAATCAGTGGAATCGCCTGCGGGTTTGCATCAATGAAGTCACCACAATGGAGTCGCTAGGTGCACAGTAGAAATCTTGGAGGGATCTGATGCCTAATGCACCTTCAAAATCAGAGGCTCAATGTCATTCAATCCATGGGAAAATCTTCAACTTCGTCCCTGACAACGGTGCCAGAAATGTTAGCACCAGAAGTCACTCCTGGATTGCAGCAGGAGTAAGCCTAATACCCATCAATTTATATGTCACAATTTTCTTATAAAGGGTGATTGAAGGAGAACAGACTCAGAACAATATCGCTTGAACTCAGAATTCTGGACCGGCCTATGCATGAACATGTGAGGTCTTAGTTTAACTTCAGATAGTAAGTTGCAGTAAGGGTGAGTAGGAGGAAGACTTCGATGGGAAAATGTAAAGGTCCATTGTAGGCATCGAGATTCCAATAGCCCAAAGAGGAAGAATTTAAACACAAGAACTTTTTGTATTCAAATTACAAGAACACTAAAATAAATCATAACAACATTACCATAAAGCATTTATCATAACATAGTCAAAATGATTCATGTGAATTAGTCAATCATGAACTCTTTCAGTATTAGATGGAAACAAGATGGAGTAGGAAGCTGACTGTCATTAAATAAGAAGTCTCACATGCCTATACATAACCAGGGAAACCAATGCTTCGTCAAAACTTTACAGTAGGGAGCTCAACTCTACCATCGATACCAACAAAAATGGAAAAAATGCCTCTAAATACTAGGAGCTAGCTCAACTGCCGAAGGCATGATCGTATCATGAGTTCAATGCTTCGCGCATGCGAGTTTCCCTGTCAGGCTCTGCATGAAGACGTCAGTCATAATGCCCATGCAGTCGGCTGTCAGACACAATCTTTGTCAGGCCGGACTGACAGTCACCGTCTGCGCTTTGTCTCTTTTTGACCTTCTATTTATGGAAGGAGACAATGTTCAACCACTGTCAAGCACCTTAATAAATTATTTCCCAGGATTAGGTAAGGCCCAGTCAAATCTGCTCCTTGAAAAATGTGGCGACCTTTCCTTGGACACTACTGCTTCGTTGGATTGCTACAAGGGGGTCCCGCCTGCGAACGTGGACGAGGATCTAATGGGGAGGGCGATGACACCAACAATGTGGAGGCAAGACAAGGGGTGTTGAGGTGTAAGCACCAAGTGGCGGAGAATGGGGGGCTATGTCACCAGGCGAGGACTGCCACGGGAATATGGATAAGACACAGGTGGAAGTGGCATGGAGCACGGGGGCACAGGTGTCGGGAAATAAGAGGGACAAAGAGAATGGGGGCATGACACCTGGGAGAGTGGAGGACAGGTGTGCAGTGGTGAAAGGTAGGAAGGGAGTGGGAGATGTGACAGGGGAATATGAAAGGCATAGTGGGGGACACTTGTCACCATGAGGTGAAGGTAGTAAGCAGAGGAGGAAGTAGTAAGGGGTTTTAGGGGGGCCCCACACAAAATTGCCCATATCAGACCCCCCATTAAAGGCATAATGACAAGGAGGTCTAGAATGAGACGTCAACCGTCGATTTGGGTGCTTAAATCTTGGTCGTTGAAACTTGTGCGCTCTCACATTGGACCTCCCCCCCACCCATTAAAGGCAGAATGATGGGGGGGGGGTCCGTAATTGGACCCTGACCATAGATCTGAGCGCCCAGATTCTAACCGCTCGGATCCACATGCCCGATAACGCCTATATTGGACCCCCCCTTGCGTTAAAGGCAGAGAGGCGGCGGGGGGGCGGGNCCAAAATTGAATCCCGACCGCAGATCTAGGTGCGCAGATTCTGACTGCCCAGATTTGCCTGCTACTTTGCACAATGCATATTTTTGCGCCCCAAACTTAGGATAAATGGGTTTTTTTGACTCATTTCTTCCCCTTTTTTTTTCCAAAGGAGGGCCATTCATAAGGAAAACACCGCATACATGTTTATGTAATAACACACTCCATCAAGTACATGTTCCCTTTTCAAGGAACTTAGGATAAAAATATGTTGTCACACAAATTTGGAATAATAATGAATTATTGTTCTCAAGGAATTAAGACCCTAAGCTTAGCCCCTCTTTCCAACCTTTCAACCCTCTTTCCCTCACCCACCTTGTGGAAGCTTAGTCCCCCATCACTCTTTCTTCCTGGTCGGTCTGCACACAACGATGTTTAATCTTTATTAATGTTCTGTATAATTACCTATACAAAATCAAGCTCCTAGACTTTAACACCTAGGCTCTACGGCCTAGTAACACATAAGCCCACCATCTTATCAACACTTGGCTCACTAGCCTACAAAACATGTTTACAATTTATAAATACAACTCGGGCTCGTTCTTGGGGATATTACACCTTATCTTCACATAGAAGCTTGTAAGGAGTTGAGGGGTTGTTATCAGAGTTTTACTGTCGAGGAGATAGGTTGAAAGACCATGAGCAGTCTCTCTAGGGGAGATATTGTCTGTTGAGAAGTGGTTGTTAGGCCCATGAGCATACTCTTCAGGTGAGAGTATTGCTGAGAATTGTTCCCTGGTGCACCGAGCATTAGTCACAGGGATCAGAGACTTCTTGTCCTGCCTGTTAATGGTAACCTTGGGAAGGGAAGTGGGGCAACCAAAGGACTGATGAGCAGAGAAGGGGCACACTTCCTTGTGTGTGTTAGGTGCGTGAGGATTGAGGGATTGTAAGCTAGTTGCAGCAATAGACACCTAGGATTGAGAAATTCTGTTGAGTTTCAAAACTTAGCCTAGCATTAGGAACCCTTTTTCCCTGGTGGAGTTTAAGCCCCATCTCGGGGGTGACCTGTTGTTGAAGGATTACAAGCAATAGGGTTTATGGCTGGGAGGAACGTTTGAGTTATGTGCGTAGTTGGTGACTTTCATAAAAGATAAGTGTTCTTTACATGTTTATCTTGTTTATTGTGTGCATATTTGTCTATGCTTGATATGGGTTAATTCTTGTATGTATTCACATATAACTAATTGTTGTTATTTTGTTTAATGTTGCTTGCACTTGTAAGTATGGTGTTTATAGCTTGTATTTGTAGTTTTGCATGAGTATGTCAGTTGATAATAGCCTTTCCTATTAAGTTAACCTTGTGATTTTGTTTACGAGTCTTCATGAAGAGGATTAGGTGGTTGGTTGCGCATGAAAGTAACATGTGTGCACAAGAGGCTGGATTTCGTGTGTATGATCAAAGAAATAGACTCCACACACAGTGAAATTAGAATTGGCACATGACGCCAAGTTGGTTGTGTGCACAATTCTATTGTGTGATCAATATGTTGGTGCACAAAGTTATTTGAGTTACTTCTAATGCTTAAGGTAATGTTAAAAGGATAATGTTGCTTCCACTGTTATAATTTGTGTGGCATGACTCAAGTTTGGGTTGAGCGCGTTACTTTAAGTGATACTGTGTGAACCTGTGTTTAGAGTAGAATCTGTGTTTTGAAATTTTAGACTAACATTGCTTAATTGTATGCTGGGGATATTAGAGTTTGGTTGACTTAGAGCTATTGAAGTTGAGGTTGTGTGACGTGGCCCATCCTGGGGTGGTTGGGGATGTTACATTCTAGTATCTGAGAAATTGGTTTGAAACTAGACTTGTATGGGCTAGAGGTCAACAAGAAATTGTAGAGCTCTAATTTCAACATTGAGCCTTGCATGAGCTAAGTTATACTTAAGACAAAATTTGACCTGACAAGTGGCCAGATTTGGAACTTTAGCATGGCTTTGGTGCACATTAAGTAAGAATGTGCAGATGTGCGTGCTAAGTTTATGCTATTGTGGAATGTGACACTAGAATTGTGTAATAAACAATGGTGTGTGGGTGTACACACTAAAGGTTTGGGACTGCATAAGACAAAGTTGTGGTGCGCGTGCATTACTGATACGTGGTGTACAAGTTAAAAATTGACATCACACATTGGTGTGTTTTGAATATCAGTGCATGCATGAGCTTCAAAAGGAAGGATTATGACAAGATGTTGCAGAGTTTTCATGAATTTGTCTCATGAATTCACCTAACAAATATTGTTGTCTGCACATTTTGTAGAATTATCAACAATTAGAGTAGGACAGAGTTAGTACAAAAGGTTAAAAACATGGATGATGTGCAGAGGACTTACAATCCCAATGATGAATTCGGGGATTTGTATGTCGGGTTGGGTGTTGATGGTACAAAATCCAAGGAGGAGCGCATGAACTTGGTAGAAACCATAAAGGGATTACAAAAATATGTCCAAAGTTATAAAGTTGATAATGAAAGGCTTATGAGAGACAAGGAGAAACAAAATGCCTTCAATGTCAAATTGATGCAAAGCTTGGATATAATATAAAATAAAATGGATAAGGAGATAGAGTCGAGTAGATCAAGAAGTCACAGGTCTCACAATGAGAAAATAAGAGAAGAAATAAGTGATAGTAAGCATTCTTTTAGGAAGTGCATAGTAGTTCGAGTCCATCTCCTGTCAGGAAACATAAGAGAAGGACTGGGGTGGACGAGCTATAGGGAGAAATGAATAAGATCAAGCCTCCCACCTTTGACGATGAGCATACAAAGGATGAATATGGAGAGACTTGGTTACTGGGTATGAGGAAGTACTTTCAGCTGCATAACTATTATGCGTGGGCACAAGGGAGAATTGCTATCTATCAATTTAAAGGAAAGGCATCAATGTGTTGGGATCAATATGTATAGGTGCAACACATTGATGAGAAGAAGGTTCCCTGGAAGGAATTCAAGTGTTATTTCGAAAGGAAATATTTAACCAAGTGCTACTATGATAAGAAAATGAAGGAGTTCTTTAAACTCAAGCTTGGGAGCATGACGATAGACGAGTACGAAAGAAGATTTTTAGAGCCGTTGAAATATGTGTCTTTTATCAAGGATGAACAAGTAAAGATTCAAAGGTACCTGAGTGGGTTTCCATTGTTTATCAGTGACAAGATACAATATGATGATCCCAATACATTGGAGAAAACTATAAGGAGAGATAATTCTCTTTATGAGCAATGAAGGGGAAGTCTGACTTTCCAAAAGGCTTGGGAAGAGAAGATGAAACATAAGGTGGAACAGAGGAAGAAGGGGGATAAGCCACCATTTTTCAGAAACACCGCACAAGGACGGTCAACCCTACAGGAGCCTAGAATGTTGGAGATAGTGGGACAAAAGTCATGGCAGCAACCTATGCAGTGGTGGGGTTGTGACGGAAATCATATGCATATAGATTTTCTGCAAAGAGGTGATAAATCAAGGACTACGCACATTATTCAACAAGCTGTGACAATTGAGGACATGGGCGGAAATTTGCCAAGGATTTACACAACATTGGATAACAATCAAGCTAAGTTTCAGTCGCACATGATCGAGGTGGAAGGTAAGATTAAAGACCAACCCATTTCTATTTTAATTGACTCAGGATCTAGTCATAGTTATCTAGATCCTAAGATGGTGGAAATATTACATTTGCCAAGAAACAAGCTTGTAAAACCTTGGTTGGTGTAGTTAGCTACAAGAGAAAAAAGGAAAATTAATGAGATGGTCAAGGCATGTCCAATGGAGATGGATGGACTGTGCATAAATGATGATTTGAATACTATACCTTTGTGCTCATACAATTGCCTCATTGGCATGGATTGGTTGGATGAGCATCATGTTGTCCTGGACTATTACAATAAGGCATTTACTTTCCTGGATGAGGAAGGAATTTGAGAATAGTTCAAGGCATTCAAAGATCTATGACTATCGGAGAAGTTTTAGCCTTGTAATTGAAAAAACGCTACAAGAAAGGATGTCAAGTATTTGCAACACACTTGGACAAGGTAACTAAGGATAAAGTGCCAAGTGTTGAATACTGCGTTGTACTAAAAGAGTACGTGGATGTATTTAAATAGATATCGGGATTGCCACCGAAGAGAGATATCAACTTCTCTATAAATCTTATGTCAGGAGTAGCTCATGTATCCAAGACTCCTTATAGGGTGAGTACACCAGAATTGAAGGAGTTGCAAATGCAACTTGAAGAGATTCCGAAGAAGGGGTGTATACGCCCAAGTGTGTCACTTTGGGTGCACCAATTTTATTCGTGAAGAAGAAGGATGGTACGCTGAGACTTTGTATCAATTTTAGACAATTGAACAAGGTAACAATGAAGAACAAGTATCCTTTGTCATTGATAGATGACCTGTCTGATCAACTAAGGGGCACACATATATTTTCGAAGGTTGATCTTAGATCTAGATATCACCAAGTGAGAATCAGAATGAGGTACAAACATTACGAGTTTACAATGGTTCCATTTGGGTTGTCAAATGCACCAACTGTCTTCATGTGTTTAAAGAATGGAGTTTTTAGCGAGTATTTAGATAAGTTTGTCATTATATTTTTGGATGACATTCTTATTTACTCAAAGTATGAAGAAGAAAATGAGCAACACTTGAGGATGGTGTTGCAGGTATTGAGGGAGCATCGATTTTATGCAAAGTTGAGCAAGCATTCATTTTACTAGAGGTAGATTCATTACTTGGGTCATATAATTTCAGAAGAAGGAATAGTTGTGGACTTGATGAAGATAAAATCCATTGAGGAATGGACAACACCAAGAAATGTCGTAGAAGTGAAATCATTTATGGGACTAGCAGGGTACTACAGAAGTTTTATTGAAGGATTCTCAAAGATTGCACATCCAATCACATCCCTGTAGAAGAAAGGTGCACGATTTGAGTGGACTCCATATTGTGCAAGGAGTTTTCAACATTTGAAAAGTTTGTTGACAAGTGCGCCAATTTTGAGAATTGATGATTCAGATGCAGATTTCATTATGTGGATGCATGCAAGGAAGGACTCGTTGGAGTCCTAAGTCAGAATGGACATGTGGTGTGCTACAAATCAACAAATATGAAAGAGCATGAAAGTCTCTATGCTACACATGACTTGGAATTGGCAACCATAGTGCATGCTTTAAATATGTGGTGACATTATCTTATGGGTAAAAGATTTGAGCTGAGGACAGACCATAGTGGTATGAAGTATTTATTTGGACAACCAACTTTAAATGCCACAAAAAGTAGGTGGTTAGAGTTCCTTAGTGAGTATGACTTCAACATAAAGCACATTAGAGGAAAATAGAATACAGTGGTCGATGCACTCAGTAGGAGGGTGCATGAGATGCATGCTACAATCATTACCATGTATAAATTGGATTTGTGTGACATAATTTTGGAAGTTTCCAAATCATATATGTGCTATGTGGACATAAGGGAGACCTTATAGCAAGGTATGTTGTAGCATAAGTTGGAAGGTTATGAACTAAGAGATGATGGGATCCTCATGTATATACGTAGTGTCTATATGCCGAATGACCAGGAGTTGAAAGGCCTGATATTTTCATAGATGCATAAGGTTTATTATGCTAGATAACTAGGTTTCCAGAAGACCATTGTTGCGGTCAAGAAGCAATACTTTTGGCCAGGTATGAAAAAGGAAGTTGTGGATTTTATTGCAAGATGTCTCGAATGTCAGAAGGTCAAGGCTGAGCATAGACATCCAACTAGTTTGTTACAACCCTTACCCATTCCTTAGTGGAAGTGGGAAGTTGTGACCATGGAATTCATAACTAAGTTGTCCAGGACTGCTAAGCAACATGATTCTATTATGGTGGTGGTGTAAAAGATTACTAAAGCTGCCCATTTTGTTCCAGTGAAGTCAACTTACAAGGCAACCAAAATTGTTGAGATATACATGTGGGAAATTGCTAAGTTGCATGGTCTACCTAAGACAATTGTGTCTGATAGAGATTCCAAGTTCACTTTGAACTTTTGGAGAGGGATATTCAAAGTATTTGGAACAAGTTTGAACTTTAGCACATCATATCACCCTGAGACAAATGTTAAAAAAAAGAGAGTAAATCAAGTGATTGAAGATATGCTCAAGATGTATGTGATGGATAAGCCATCAAAATGGGAAGACTACCTTCATTTGGTAGACTCTGCTTACAAAAATGGGTATCATGCATCTTTAAAGATGATCCCATTTGAAGCACTTTATGGTAGAAAGTACAACACGCTAGTGAGTTGGGACAACCCAACAGACCGTGTAGTAGTTGGGCCAGATCTAGTCCAGGAAATGGAAGAGCAGGTGATGAAGATAAGGCATAATTTAAAGGCTTCCCAAGACAGACAGAGAAGCTGTGCATATAAAGACATAACCCATTGAGAGTTTAAAGTGAGGGATCATGTATTCTTGAAAGTAAAACCAAGATGCAGTTCCCTAAGGTTGGGGAAATGTTCTAAGTTAGCAATGCGCTATTGTGGACCATTTGAAATCCTTGAAAGGATTGGTCATGTTGCATATATGCTTGCATTAACTACATCCTTGTGTATTCATAATGTTTTCCACAATCATTGCTTAAGAAGTATGTACTTGATGCTAATCATGTCACTGATTGGAATGGGATTCAGGTGGAGCCAAAAGGCGATTTTCGAGTGCGACCAGTTTGCATATTGGACCGGAAAGTCAAACAGTTCCGAAATCGAGTCATGGAGTTGGTAAAGGTCCAATGGACGTGGTACAATCTTTAGGATGCACTTGGGAGCATGAGGATGCTATGCGAGTAGCGTATCCTCATCTTTTTGAAAATGTTTGAAGTTTTGTATGTATATGTGTATATAATGCACTAAGGGCAGTGCACAAATAAGGAGAAGTTGAATGTAATATACTTGATATGAAACCCTTTGTAATTGTACATATAGTCTAATGAGTCGTTGGTACCAAGTGTAAATGTAATCTATATATAGCTTGGTGAGCCATTGACATTTGGTTTTGGTGTTGCGTGCACGTGGGTAAGTACGCGGAGAGTTGTTATCAAGACATGGGCCACACATGACTTAGTGTTACGCGTACCTGGGTAAGTGCACACATTGCACCATGTTGTGTGCACTTGGTTAAGTGTGTGGTAATGACCTGAAAGTGCACAGAGTTGAGATATGTGTGTGTGTGTGAATATATATGTATTGAGGCCCGAGAGCCTGTATGATTATGAGGCTGGTGAGTCGTGATGTAGATAGGCTAGTGTGCCTATCCATGTAAATACAATCATGGTTATTAATATAATATTTCATTGTTGTGCGCAGACCGACTCAGACGAAAAGAGATGGGGGGGCAACTCCACCGAAAAGGGGAAAAGGGGGGGATGTTTTAATAATATTTCTGAAAAGTGTAACCTTACAGATATATTATTTATCTTAAGTTCTCGAGGGTAGGGAATGGGTTACCAAGTGGCTTAAAGCTACTTTTGAAGGTGACAAGTGTCAAGTTGAAGGCATGCAATATATATTATTGGCCTTAGTGTATTTTGGGGGGAGGATTTCATTATTATTGATTATTCAGGGAGATTTCATGCTTTTAGGCTCTCGCGATCAGTTGGACTATATGGAAAATATGATTATTATATTATCTACACAAAGAAGATTGTAAGGAGTTGAGGGGATGTAATCATAGTTTACCGTCTAGGAGACAGGTGGACAAACCCATGAGCATACTCTCCAGGTGAGAGTATTGTTGAAAATTGTTCCCTGGTGCACCGAGCATTAGTCACAGGGCTTAGAGAGTTCATGTCCATCTTATTGTTGGTAACCCTAGGAAGGGAAGTGGGGGAGCCGAAGGACTATTATGCAAAGAAGGGAAACACTTCCTTGGGTGTGATAGGTGTGTGGGGAATGAGGGACTGTAGGCTAGTTGCAACAATGGGCACCTAGGACTGAGCAATTATGTTGAGTTTCAGACCTTAACCTAACATTAGGAACCCTTTTTCCCTGGTGGAGTTTAAGCCCCATCTTGGGGGTGACTTGTCGCTGAAAGCTTATGAGCAATAAAGTCTATGGTTGGGAGGAATGTCTGAGTTATGCACACAGTTGGTGACTTTCATAAAAGACAAGTGTTCTTTACGTGCTTGTCTTGTTTACCATGTGCATATTTGTCTATGCTTGATATGGGTTAATTCTTGTATGTAGTTGCATATAAGTAATTGTTGTTATTATGTTTAATGTTGCTTAAACATTTAAGTATGGTTCTTATAGCCTATATTTGTAGTTGTGCATGAGTATGTCAGTTGATAATAACCTTTCCTATTAAGTTAACCTTGTGATTTTGGTTACAAGTTTTCATGAAGAGGATTAGGTGGCTGGGTGTGCAGGAAAGTAAAATGTGTGCACAGGAGGCTGGATTTCGTGTGTACGATCAAGAAAATAGACTTTGTGCACAATGAAATCAGAATTGACGCATGACACTAAGTTGGTTGTGCGCAGAGTTGTACTGTGTGATCAATATGCTGGTGCACACAGTTGTTTGAAATACTTCTGTTGATTAAGGTAGTGTTAAAAGGAGAATGTTGCTTTTGATGTTATAAGTTGTGTGGCATGACTCAAGTTTGGGATGAGTGTGTTACTTCAAGTGATACTGCACGAACTTGTGTTTAGAGTAGAATCTGCGCAGTGAAATTTTAGAATAACATTGATTAGTTGTATGAAGGGGATGTTACAATTTGGTTGACTTAGAGCTACTAAAGTTGAGCTTGTGTGACGTGGCCTAGCTTGGGGTGGCTGGGGATGTTACATGTCCACTATGATACACACATAATACATGGATATCACAAAATGAATACACTACCTAAAAAGTGGAAATTGTATGTACACAAGTGGTAATAAAAACTTCTTTTCTCACATGTGTAGGAAAATGAGATAAAATAAAATAAATTTAAATTTAAATACTAAAGTTTTATTTTTTTCTTAAATTGAAAATAAAATCAATAAATAATCAAAATTAAAAAAATAAAATCATAATGATAGTTTCCAAGTTAAAAATAAATTCTTGTACGTGAAATATTTGTCATGGAAAATTAGCCTTCCAATGTTCAAAACATATGTCTACTTGATGAAATAAATTATGCCAACAAATCTCAATGACAACATCAACCACAATAAATACTAGAGCCAAACATTCAAACTCTCATTAAACATAAGTTACTCTGCAACTATTCATAATGTCCTCACCTAGGAATGGTATAAAAATGAATCTTAATATTCATTTTAGATGCACATTGATGTGATATATTTGTTGCATTAAATTGTAAAATCCCATGTAGATTTTTCAACACAATATGTTGTATGTATAAAGCTTCCTCAATATCAGTCTAATTATATAATGCACCTAGGGAGTATAATATTGGGTACCTAAGGAGGTACCAAGGGAGGATAATATTGGGTACCTAAGGAGGTACCAAGGGAGGATAATTCATGTAATGTGGTCGAAATAATGGAATACACCCACTTGGTAGTTGGAAGGTAATAAAAAGGCCCACTAGGTAGTTAGAGTGAATGATATTATAACAATAGGTAGTTGGAATAGACCCCAATGTATACTCATGAGAAAGTAGATATACACATGAGTATTGTTGTATTGACAAATGATGGATGTTGAGTATTCGATTGTAGTGAGCATGGCTCGTGGAGTGATTCCTTCTACAATGGATATTTTATATTGTTACATTACCTTCAAGGTACTCTACATTCTTGTGTTTCTTCTTGTGTGGATGTATTTGGTCATTCTTAAGCATTATGGGTTCTATATTTTATCTACCAAGGTTCATAACAAGTGGTATCAAATCTTTTTCTTGGGCAATAAAGTGGAAGTCTTTTTGTTTTTTCCTTTTGCATATTTTTCAAGGGAAAGAATTAAGGCCACAACATTTAGATCCATTCATGAATATTTCTATATAGGATTCAAAGAAACTAATTACCTATATGAGTTCCTTGAGAAACAAACCTAATTAAAAAAAATGTTCAAATTAGAGTCTGAGAAGTGAAGATATAATTGATTTAAAATCAACTATTTTAGGATTTTTCATTGACAGTTGCATGTATTGCATAACATATATATTTTTATAGAATGCTTAGATTTCCACTAGATCAATGCCATAGTGTGAAAAGTGGCATTGGCATTTCATAATTGTCGTCACAATAGAGATTCCAATCAATATTGAGGGAGTTATGATCATTCAAATGCACAACCTCAAAACCCTAGTTGCTGCATAAGATAACTCATTGAAAATTAAGCTTTTTCTAAACCCCAATTATATTTTCCATTTTTTATGAGATACCTTTTATAGGAAAAATTGATGCTCTTAGTATTGAAGAATACACACATTGAACATAGTTATCTTGGAAAGGGAATTGGAGAGGTTGGGTACACTATGGTTTAAAAGAAAATGTTTCCATATTGTTGATATGTAAACATGAGACTTATATCCCACATACCTCACCAACTTGGATTCTATATGTAAATGAACTATGGTCTTTGTTATTATTCTTATGCAAAGATCCGTTTCTTGGAAATTTCTTATAGGGATTATATTCTCAATGTAATATGCACATGATACAACCAACTAATGATATAATACCGATTGAGACTTTGAGTTTAATTTTCAAAAATTGGGATATAATGCCAATACCATTGTCCCTTTGAGTAGAGTGCCTTTGAAATTTTTATGCTGAGATATAATGCTCTTTAGGGTTGACTCATTTATATAGTTTGGTGTTCATTTTTTCTTTCACTTTCTTGGTTTATTGTTTGGGCAGATTCTAAACAATTCCATAATGAAAGACAACTCCACTTCACTTGTAATGCCATCAAATTAAAGTTTCATTGTATTAATTTCACCCAACACCCTCTTTCTTCTTCATTGGAACACAAGGAAAATATGCATACACTAGCTCACCCATCAGAAAAATATAAACACCATCTTCAACGGTCTCTTGTCTAGAAAACAAGGCAATGAGGAAATGGATATGCTCTTGTTGTTATTAATTGAGGTAGCCAATTACCACCGTTCTCTAATTTTTTTTTTATTAATATAGAATCTCCACCAATACACCAACAACAAGAAGATCATTACCCCTTAGTTCACAAGCAAAGTCCATTCCGATTAATACCTGAGAGATGAAAACTTTTATTGTAGCTAGAAGTTAATCCAACAATAGAAAATTGGGTCGCTCCATCATGAATACAGAAAAAAAATTCTTTTTTAATGGCCACATTTCTCAACACTCGAAAAACAATATAATAAATTACCCCAACATTAAAATGTCAAAACCAATAGCAAATCAAGCAATAATATGACACAAAAATGCTTTATTTAAAGCCAAATGTTACCTAACATGGAGTTTGTTACATATATGTATTCAAATGTAGCCATCATATGAAATGGGAGTAATATTTGATCTCACCATTTGAATTACAAACTACCCCAAATTGAATCTACGCACGGGTTGGGAATTACTCAACAATTCCTATATGATACACTGTTCATTGAGAGACTCCACAAAAGACAAACAAATCCACCTCTATGGGAATATGAATAATTGGAGGCATGACTCTTGTGCGATAGGATGAGAATGAGTCGATTCTTTGATTGGAGGCATGATAGATGTTTATGCAAGCGAGGGAGTTGAAAATACTATAAATAATATCGTACAATACTCATAAATAGTTATGAAAAGATGGAGAGAGATTGAGGGAATTACTAAAATAAGGAACTATACATAGCCATCAAGATAGTGAAGGAAAATGTGGTAATAGCTCTTTGATCTCAGCCATTGATATTCCTTAGACAAATAAATGGATATGTTGAGTGTATTGGTTGTTGTTATTAACCAATTAATTGCAAGCAAGAATGTGTTTCAAGCAACAACAATTCAATCTCAAACAACTGGTTGATGCTAGTATACTCACAACACAAACATAAATCCAATAGAACAATAAACAACATGTTGTTTGCTATATAAGTTAATTATTATATAAAAGGTTGGGATCTATTTATTCATTGTGTTTGAAAATCTACAAAGGAGTGATTATGTATTGTTTGTGTGTACTTACCAACCATGCCATAATAAGGATAGAGTCAATCATTACTACAACTAAGCATAAATACAATGGCATAAAACAAAAACCATTACTCAATATTTAAAGTACATCATAAGACATAGGGATTTTGCCCTAGAAACCCAAATGGGAAAACTAGATTTGAATGATTGCTTAGTATTTATCTTGACAATTTCAGGTTAGAATGTAGCTCATAGCTCTATGGGTTATTAGACAATTTACACAACTAGTCCTCTTCTACATACTCACCTGTTAGCCAAAAGACCATTTGTGAGTCTTATTACAATAAGAAATAGCTAGAATTGGGTGTAATGGGAAGGGAAACCATCCTTATCCTTTCAATTCCTATTACTAAGTCTTACAACCATTCATTTTTTTTGGATCAATTTCGGATCACATCTCCCCATTGAGAGGATTTTGATCTTCAAAATCTTCTAGGAAGCCAATCTCTAGATCAATGTTCCTCCTGTGTACTTCTGATCTAGAACATACCTCTCAAGTCTATCTCTTGGCTACAAATCTAAATATGGCTTCTAGCTTGTTGACACGGGAAAAATACCCTTTGTCAATAGCAAGGGTAACCCCCGATAAGAAGTCCCAATTAGACCTCTCACCATTTGGAATACGGAACACATCCAGATTCTGGTCCGACAACCATTTCTGGTTTTGGGTTTACCAGTTGTTGCATGATCCACTGATGATGAATTATAAGCTAAGGAATGGAATGAAGCTAATCTATGATGCATATATCCGAATGGAACTAAGGTAACTATAAAGCAAACATAGAACCAACCATGCTCCTGTCAATGGCCTGGGAAATAGTTCACACATATCAAAGACAAATATGAAATAATTATCTGCAAACACAAAATAGTCTAGCATTTAAACAATCATTTACACTCATATGCTGACGAATTTAGACAAATATTCCCTGAAGAATCAAAATAAGAATGCAACAAACATACAAGAGAATAGTATACAATATGAATTACATCCTTACACAACTCGAGTGATGAGAAAAACGCAAAGGAATAGTCCACAATATGTCCAACACGAGAATCCGAGCTCTCCCAAAAATAGCTTGGCCAAATAGGCTTCTCCTCAATAAAAGTTTAAATAAATAGTACATGAAAGCTCAAAGAGCCAAAAATCCCCTTCTTTTGATACAATCCCCATATTTATTGAAGTTCAACTTGACTCTTGGCCTTCCGCCTCACCCCCTATTACCTTTCATTTACAAAATTTTGTCCTTATCCCCTTCATAATGATGAGAGAAAAAGGACAACATAAAAGGTTTATGATTTAATGAATAATACATAGTTACATTTCAAAATTGTCTTTTAGTGTTGGTGGGCCATCATATATTTTGGCCATCGTGCGCCTTACCCACCATGAAGATCGATCTAGACATGGGGAACTCTTCATTCTCCAAGTTTTATAGTTGATCATCGTGGGGTTCAAACTTCCTCTTCAACCATTTGAGTTTGATTCCATTTCACCTCTCATATGCTGCTATGAAAACTATTGTTGCTGCTATTGCTTTATCATTCTTGGTTGTAGATCACATTTGCAAGGGTACTACGACAAATTGGAAGTATTTCCTTGATGCATGGAATCTATGCCTTCGTGGTTTTCTTCCCTCACACACTATCTATACAGATTGTTGAGTATGACCTTCCTTTAGCATTGGTACCTAACACCATTCAAAATGCAATAGATGAGTGACCTCATAATAACCTCGAAATAAACTGTTATAACCACACATTTGAACCAATATAACTAAAACATTAATTTATTGAGGGTTTATATGATACCCTGAGTTCGTTTCTAGGTTCTTATGCTCACGTTTGAGGTGTTGTGTTCTCTGATACTGTTGAAAATGTGCCAGATCTTAATCCTGAAAAATGTGAACAATTGGTGAGGAATTTCTCAAATCATATAATTAGGAAGTTGTAGATCTTGGAAATTCCTTTCCAATGGTATAAGGAATGTTGGTTGTGGATCGTGATTATCTTCTTGATTCAAAGGTCTTTTTTCAGTCGTGTTTGAATCCCATTTTCTGATGGGGTTGGGGGGGGGGGGGTGTGGGGGGGCTTACCCCTCCACATATGTCGTCAAGGGGGGCAACAATAATCTTTTGGAGCCCCCCCAAGAGACGGTTCGAGGGCATCACTCCCAAAGATAATTTTTTGGGAAAATTTCCTTGTAAAATATTGTAATTTTGTAGTCAATCCGAATCGTTCATCATTAGGTTGTAGATTCAAATGTAGATGTTATGTTAGGTTTTTTTTCCCTAGAAGGAAGCCCTCTTTTATGTATGAAGGAATTTTATTGCGGCTGTGTATGTGAGTGAATATTGTATTCCGAGAGAGGAGACTGTGAGAAAAGAAGAGGAAGTTACAATGGGTATGTTGTAGGTTGTATCCCTGCATTTGTTGGATAATAATAAAGGAAGGATTGGTGATTTCTCTCGTGGACATAGTCCAGATTGGGTGAACCACATATATCTATGTCTCTATTGTATTGTGTATCTTCTGTGTTTTATTTGAGCATATGTTTTATATTATTTCTCTGCGATCCTCGTTTCCTAACAATTGGTATCAAATCGAAAGGTAACTCGTAGGAAAAGAGGGTTCTTGGTTTGAGTTTGAGCAATTGCGGAAGATGGAAAGTTTAGGGTCGAGAAATTTAACGGCCAAAACTACAAGTTATGGAAGATGCAAATAGAATACTATCTATATTAAATGGATGTTTTCCTACCATTGGGAAGAAAAACAAAGCAACTGTTGAGTATGAAGGACAAAGAATGGGAGGTTCTTGAAAAAAAGGCACTAGGAATGATACAACTATTCCTAGTAGCATCTGTGGCCTTCAACATTTCGAAATTAAAGACAATGGAGGATATGCTGATGGAATTGGATAAACTATATGAAAAACTCTCAACCTCCAACAAGGTATTTCTATTGAAGCTATTGTTTAATATGAATATGTCAGAAGGTGGGTATGTTGTTGATCATTTAAATGAATTTAATACGGTTGCTAATCAGTTACATTCTGTAGGAGTGAAATTTGATGACGAGGTTAGGGATATTCTGATCTTGGTCTCATTGCCATAAAACTAGAATGACTTGGTCATGGTTGTAAGTAACTCTGTCTTTGGTTAAAACACTTTGAAATTTGATGATGTTATTGGTGTTATCCTTAGCGAGGAAATGTGATGGAAAGGCATAGGTGAGACATTAGGTAATGCATTGACCATGGATAACAAAGGAAGACAAAGGGAAAGATGAAAGAGACTAGGGAACCATGGGAAGTTAAGGAAGGGTAGATCCAAATATAGACTAGAAAATATCGAGTGCTGGGATTGTGGGAAGAAAGAACATCTGAAGAAAGATTGCATATCTTCAAAGAAACAAGGAGATGGATAGTAGGAGAAAAATCATGAATCAAATGTAGCAGGTGATGTGTTACAAGATGCTTTGATTATTTCTTTAGACAATATTATTGATTCTTGGGTATTAGATTCAGGGGATTCATTTCATGCCACACCCCATAGGAAATATTTTTAATATTGTGTTCAAGGTGATTTTGGATAGGTTTATTTGGGTGATGATGAACCATGTAAAATTGTTGGAATGGGTAAGGTACAAATAAAGTTAAAGAATGAAAACCAATGGTTACCGAAAGAGGTGAGATGTGTTCTATATTTGAGAAGACTAATTTCAACAGGGAAGTTTTGAAGTGAAGGGTGTATATCCACATTTACATAAAAGGTGTGGAAGGTCACTAAAGGATCAATGGTAATAACAAAAGGAGAGAAGGAATGYACATTGTATTTATGTATTGGYAATGTCGACTTGTATATCTCTTTAGCTTTTACAGGAGTGGATACAACATTGTGGCATCATAGGCTTGGAMAAATGAATGAGAAGGGGATGYATATACTCCACAAAAGGAATTTGTTTCTAGATCTTAAACAARCTTATTCAGATTTATGTGAACATTTTGTTTATGGAAAATAGAAGAGAGTCATATTTCTCAGAGCCCGGAAGGAAAATAAGAGTGAAAAGTTAGAGCTTGTGCATACAGATGTATGGGTACTATCTCAGGTATAATCTCTTGGTKCTCTCATTATTATGTTACTTTTATTGATGATGCAACTAGGAAAACTTGGGTTATTTCACTCGACAAAAATATGATGTTTTTGACACTTTTAAGAAATGGAAAGCTTTGGTTGATAATGAGACAAGAAAAAGGTTGAAGTGTCTCGGATTGGATAATGGAGTTRAATAATGCAATAAGGAGTTTGATAATTATTGTTCATAGCATGGAATTTGTAGAGAGAAGATAGTTCCGGGAACACCACAAGAAAATGATATTTTAAAAAGKATGAATAGGACAATCATGGAACATGCAAGGAGTATGAGATTGCATGCAGGGTTGTCCTTATAKTTTTKGGTAGATGTTGTAGATACTATTGTTTACTTAATAAACATAGGGCCTTCAAGMTCCTTGGATGGTGCATTCCAGAGGAGGTATGGATGGGTAAAAAGGTAAACTACTCATTTATGAAGACTTTTGGTTGTGAAGCATTTGCTCATATTAATAAAGAAAATARAACAAAGATTGAGGTAAAATCCAAGAAGTGTAYATTTATTGGAKACAATGTTAATGATTTTGGTTATCGCTTATTGGATTRTGAAATCACAAAATCAATAGGAGTAGAGATGTGGTATTCAATGAAAAGGTCATGTACAAATATCATTTGTAAGAAAMGAAATGGGAAAAGGAAAACACAAAACACACAATGTTTGATGAAATCAAAGAAAATGAAAYTCCAAAGGTACYAGAAAATCAAAATGTACAACAACAGGAGCAACRAGTACCTCAAAMTCCYGCAAGTGTTGTTAGAATATMTACYAGGTTAAGTAGACCCCCTGAACTRTACTCTCCTTCATTGTATTATTTATTGTTKATTGATTCCGGTGAACCAAAAATTTATGAGGAGGTAATGTAGGTAGACACTAAAAAGAAGTGGGAGCAAGGAATGAAAKAGAAAATGGACTMCTTGGTAAATAACTAGAMTTTGGACTTGGTTYAGTTACATGTAGGAAAAAGAGCATTGYAGAATAAATGGGTTTACAGGTTGAAGGAAGAAGATGGAGGCAAAAARCGGTACAAGGCCAGACTTGTTGTAAAGGGGTTTGCACAGAAGAAAGRTATATATTTTGATGAAATATTTTCTCATGTTGTTAAAATGACTTCAATGAGGACTATTTTAAGCCTTGTGGMAGTAGAAGATTTGCATCTTGGACAATCAATGCAAAACAACTTTTCTCCATGGGGATTTTGTTGATTTTTCAATGTGAYAGGTTAATCATGAAGTTCATTTCATTTTTAGCATTTCACTTAACCATAAACAATAATGTTGTAGCAACCAAGATCACAAGAAGAAACACCATGCACAAGAACACAAGAAGTATCYTGGGAAACCCTTCTCAACAAGGGAAGAAAACCCAACCAAATCCTTTGTTATATTCTTCAAGAGAAAGACCTTCACCACCAAGAAAGACYTAACACACAAGAGGGTTCTCAAACCCTAGAAGACTAGTGCCCWAGAGAGGTGTGCACTTTTYCCAAATAAATGTACTTKCTGGAATTTCCAAAATCACATGAAAGATATGTTTCCACAATGGMGATTTTACCTTTACTTACACTAATCTAAAACCTCTCAACATAAGTGTCTATTGGCTCAACAGGGMTGACCTCTCTAAGTCACATTATAATTATAATWATTATAATTAATATTAACCATATTAATTATCTTTTACATTTATTATTAATCATATTAAGGTGGGGCCGACCTGTACCCTTTACATAACAATTAGGGTTACAGGMAGGTCTGACTCTTGAACAACATATARCAAAGGATCTGATACACCCACTAGTGCTCATCCACTAGASGCACATCCATAGGGATGTCATATCTCTGGCTCACTACATTACACATAAGAACCAAATCTACACATGTTCACCTRTTCTCATCCACATGCACACCCAATCTATAGATCTTCTTTCCCAYTGYCTCACATGGGAGAATCATCTRGAGTTTTCTCGTCAAYTCTGCTGGTTAGAGGAGGCTAACACATCATCTTAATTTTTGTTCACATGAYGATGCACCCAACACTTTGGGATTTCACAYGTTCACCTTGTGCTYAGCCACAGGCACACCCAACTCATCARATYGCCTTTCCCAMTGGATAATCATCTGGAGTTATTCTCAACTCTCTAAATATAGGAGGTCAAGGTCATCTCTACSTTCCTAACTCTGTCTCGAGAAGGAACCACGTACCCTTATTAGGGACTTTMTCTCAGGTTTGTAAGTGAGAGAAAGACTTCACATAAYTGCAATGATCCACACCTCACAGGTTTGTAAGCTRGAGAATGTCACACATAGTTKCATTCATCAACACTCCCTCTYATCTAGGGAGGCATTCTTTATCATGCCAAGTCTCACATAGATGCATTTTGAATTTTGTCTTGGMTGGAGTTATCGACACTCCCTCTCAACTAGGGAGCCATTCTTCATGAAGTTAATTTGGTGAAKATATCTAYAATCTACTCATGTGTAGGAAGGTACCGCATGTGTACGATTTTTCTCTGCATCATATCTCTGAAATAAAGATATTTCATCTSATCGTGTTTTTGATSCATTAGGAAACACTGGGTTCTCAAGGAGCTTTACACACGACTCTTGTTTATCATCATAGGATCCAGATCATGGTCAAGTAAATCTGTCAAAAKCTTGTGAAGCCACATTGCTTTKCACACTCGATGCTTATATACTCTACCTWTGTGGTACTCAAGGCCACAGAKTTTTGTTTCCTTCTGCATTAGAAAACCAGGGAAAACTTCAKGATAGAACATCAACTGGATGTGTTCTTYCGGTTCACTGTACTTTCTGCTCAATCTGAATTGGCATATCCTGCAAACTCAAGTTCATAYTGGAGGCATATCTCAGGCCATATCCAACTGTGCCTCRCATATATCTCAATACATGTTTTGTTGTTGTCTAGTGAGTYTRTCTTGGTTGACTCATGAAATTACTAAGCACATTTACTGCATGGCATGAATCAAGTCTRGTGTTAACYAGATACATCAGTGATCCAATCAGCCATGGATCAGTCTCGTTTGAATCAMCATCAATCTTCTTCTTTAAATCCATCATGGTGGATTTTCCATTCTGTCATACTGAACTTCTTTAATATTTTCACTGTATATTTTCCTTGGCTCAGGAAAAATMTCATTGGTCCTCTGTCATACTTCTTGTCCCAAGAAGTGGTGCATCATACTCATATCCTTCATCTCRAAATTAAAAGTCAAAGCTTACTTGTATTGAACAACAAGACTTTCTGAATAAGTCATCMAAATCAGGCTCTTGTCACCAACACTGTAATAATATRGGTTTGGATMAAMAACAMTCTTRCTAAAACCCAAACTCATCAAGAATCCATCCATYTGATATAGTTTCCAACTTATGGATGATAGTACAGATGGAAGTGTACCAGGTTCACTAGATCAMGTGTCTCATTATAGACAACTCCCTCTGTTTGTGAGAAACCTCTAGCTATAGATCTYGTTTTGTATTTCTTGACACTTTCATCARCTGCATGCTTGATCATATAGATCCACTTAGAAGTTACCATAGACTTCCCTTTMTGGTCCCTGAATAATATCWTATGCATCATTCTTTAAGATATATTGGTATTCTTCTGTTATGACATCTTTCCATACTGGTTCTCTTGTTTCTTCTCTAGGACAAGGAGTCTMAGTATCAATGAAGTGGCTCRTGACTGAAGTATAKCTCAAAATTATCTTTTTCTTTCTCGAAATGTGCCTTGAGAGGCTTGTATGTTTCTCTGCCTCTTGCAGAGTGAGTCTAGGTAGGAATTTTATGCTCTACTACAATAWCTCTGAACATATCAACTRGAGTAATGTTTCTCTCCCTCTGAACTGCTGAAGGGGGAGAAAGGTATTGTCTCATTGTCAATCTTCATCTGAGATTCTCTGGGTCTYTGAAAAACTRTTTCTTCTTCAAGGACAACGTTTMTTCTTGTCTCAATCTGTCTCTGAYTAGGGATGTCTTTGAAGATTCATTGTATCCTTTCTTCCTAAAGGATCTAACTTGGACTTCTTCTCTTYGGGTACATGAAAATACATTGGRCACCCAAATAAACTRAAGTGTTCAATCTCAGGCTTCATTCCAGTGAAKAATTMTTTGGGAGTTATGTTTTTCAAAGTCTAGTGAAGACTCTTGTTCTACACATATACTGTGTCATGCATGCTTCTTCCCATGGAATCCTAGAAATATTMTGATCATGTTTTGTAGCATTGGTTGTCTCAATGATGGTTCTATTCTTCTTMTTTCTCAAATGGTTTTKCCTCCTTCTAAGTCAAGTGACTCCCTCTGAAGGATAAGCATCTTMTTTTCTTGTTAACCTATCTGGAACAAGAAAACAAAAAGAACCAACACAAGAATATCTCCTAAAGGAGAATAATGAGTACATATCTAGAATCAAAATAATTTAAGGAATGTTGTCACAACTACAACACCTACTTGTAATGTAGAAAACTTATAGAACTATAGGTTAGAGGAATGATAATTAAAACAATCAAACCTGGAGTCTTTACTTTTAGTGTGTTGTTTCTCTGAATGCACTGAGATCCCTCTGGATCCATGACTTCAACAAAGGTTCCTTCCTCCTGCAATCTCACTCATGACAATGATACAAATAATATATACAAGTGCATACCTGAGGATGCTGATATGATTTTTCCAATGGCTCTTGGATGATCTCTATCCTTTGAGATCTTTATGAAGAATATAGTCATAGTGTCACCTTTTGTCATCTTTGTTATTTTGAAGCCGACCCTTCAATGTAAGGGCTTGAGTAGGTGATTGGCTTCCTTGTCCCGAAGTCATCTTCCTTCCATTCATTGGTAGTTGTATTTGGTAAACTATTTTGTATTACCCACAATAAGTCCTCCTCAGAAGTCTTGTCTTTCAAGAAATTTGAAGTTGCTTGATCCATCAATCTTATCTTCCATCATAGTTTTTGTTCATCATAATTTTAGATTCTTCACAACCCTTTGTCAACTAGGCTAGAAAACCTAATGGCTAGGCTAGGCTAGCAATTTTAGGTTTTATTGGACTTATGACTGCCAAGAATAAGCCTTTGAAAGATAGAAGAAGACTGGTGAGCTAAAGAGCTTCTTCAATGAGTTTGCAAAAACCCTAATTCTTAAATTTCTGTAGAAATTAGCGAAACCCTAGGGCCAAAATTTCAAAATGCTCGAAATGTCACTCTAAGAGTCTCTGGAGATGCACTGGAGGAAGTCTTACTCTCCTATTCCAAAATAAGACCCAACGTTCAAGTGTTTAAGGGATGAAACACCTCATAAAGGAAGGCTGTACAATTTTTTTGGAAACCCTTGGAGGGTCGTATGGTTCTGCAGAAAAGAGAGGAGACTGGTAGATGCTTGTGCAATGGGTTATTCAAGACCTATGCTCTGATACCATGTTGATTTTTCAATGTGATAGGTTAATCATGAAGTTCATTTCATTTTTATCATTTCACTTAACCATAAACAATAATGTTGCAACAAACAAGATCACAAGAAGAAACACCATGCACAAGAACACAAGAAGTATCCTGGGAAACCCTTCTCAACAAGGGAAGAAAACCCAACCAAATCCTTTGCTATATTCTTCAAGAGAAAGAACTTCAACACCAAGAAAGACCTAGCACACAAGAGGGTGCTCAAACCCTAGAAGACTAGCGCCCAAGAGAGGTGCACACTTTTCCCAAGTAAATGTACTAGCTGAAATTTCCAAAATCACATGAAAGATATGTTTACACAATGGAGATTTTACCTTTACTTATACTAATCTAAAACCTGTCAACATAAGTGTCTATTGGATCAACATGGTCGACCTCTCTAAGTCATATTATAATTATTATAATTATAATTATAATTATAATAATAATAATTATAATTATAATAATAATTATTAGAATTATTATAATTAATATTAACCATATTAATTATCTTTTAGATTTATTATTAATCATATTAAGGTGGGGCCGACTTGTACCCTTTACATAACAATTAGAGTTACAGGCATGTCCGACTCTTGAACAACATATAGAAAAGGATCTGATACACCCACTAGTGCTCATCCACTAGAGGCACATACATAGGGATGTCATATCTCTGGATCACTGCATTACACAGAATAACCAGATCTACACACATTCAATCGTGCTCATCCACAGGCACGTCCACTCTACAGATCTTCTTTCCCACTGCCTCACACAGAAGAATCATCTGGAGTTTTCTCGTCAAATCTGTTGCTCAGAGGAGGCTAACACATCATATTCATTTATGTTCACATGATGATGCACCCAACACTTTCAGATTTCACACGTTCACCTTGTGCTCAGCCACAAGAAAGTCCAACTCATCAAATCGCCTTTCCGACTGGATAATCATCTGGAGTTATTCTCAACTCTCTGAATGGAGGAGGTCATCTCTACGTTCCTAGTTCTGTCTCAAGAAGGAACCATGTACCCTTCTTAGGGGCTTTCTCTCAGGTTTTTAAGCTGAGAGAAAGACTTCACATAGATACAATGATCCACACCTCACAGGTTTGTAAGATGGAGAATGTCTCACATAGTTGTATTCATCAATAGATTTGGAGGAAGAGATTTATATGTAGTAATCACAATGGTATGAGGTAAAATGAAAGGAGAATTTGTTATCCAGGTTGAAGAAGAGCTTGTATGGCCTAAAGTAAGCTCCAAGGAAGTAGTATTTGAAATTTGACAAGTTTATGACAGAGAAAGGTTATAGTAGATGCCATTCCGATCATTATGTTTATTTTAAGAGGCTAGAAAATGGAAGCTATATTATATTGCTATTGTATCTAGATGACATGTTTGTTGCATGGTCTAACATGCAGGATATACATGTGTTCAAAAGGAAATTAGTTAATTCATTTGCAATGAAGGATTTGGGTGCTGCAAAGAAAATCCTTGGCATGAGAATAACAAGAGACATGAAAAATTTCAAATTGACATTGTCTCAAGGAAAGTACATAGAGAAGGTGTTGGAGAGGTTTATAATGCAGAATGAAAAACCAATTAGTACACCTTTGACCAACCATTTCAAATTAACCAAGGAAATGTGTCCCAAGACACAAGAGCAGATAGAATACATGTCCAAGGTCCCTTACTCATCATCAGTTGGAAGTTTGATGTATGCAATGGTGTGCACAAGACCAGATATTTCACATGTAATGTGAGTTATGAGCAGGTATATGAACAATCCAGGGAAAGAACATTGGGAGGCAGTGAAGTGGATTCTCAAGTATTTGAGACGTACTACTACTAATGCATTATGTTTTGGAGGTTCAAACACTATTCTATAGGGATATGTTGATTCAGATATGGTAGGAGATAAAGATAACAAGAGGAGCACCATAGGGTATGTTTTTACTGTAGGTGGGACAGCAATACGTTGGATTTAGAAACTGCAAAAAGTTGTTTCACTTTTAACAATCAAAGCAGAGTATGTTGTTGCTACAAAGGCTAGTAAATAGATCATTTGGGTATAGAGGTTTATGGAGGAATTGGGAAAGAAACAGGAGAATAATAGGTTGTACGGTGATAGAAAAAGTGTCATTCATATTGCAAATAACTCAACCTTACATTATAAGAATAAACATATACAGCTCAAGTACCACTTCATACGATCCATTTTAGAAGATGGACAATTGAATTTGGAAAAGATACATACTAGCCAAAATCCTGCAAACATTTTGACAAAGGAAGTAACCAGGGAGAAATCGAGTTCCTGCTCAGTTTCAATTGGCCTTCAAGAATGAAGGTGAAGATGAGAAACTTTCTAGGTCCAAGGTGGATCATAGTCCAATAGGTACAACAACATTGGAATTGTTGTGATTAGTCTCCAAGTGGGAGATTGTTGGTTGTGGAGCATGATTATCTTCTTGATTCAGAGGTCTTGTTTTAGTCATGTTTGGATCCCATTTTCTGATGGGAAAGTGTGGGGGGGGGGGGGATTCCCCCCCCACATATGTTGCTAGGGGGGTCCAGGGGGCGGCAGAGATAATCTTTTGGAGCTCCCCCCTAGTGAGGGTTGGGGGTCAATTCCCCCGAAGAGAATTTTTTGGGAAAGATTCCTTGTAAAATATTGTAATTTCATAGTCAATATGAACCGTCCATCATTAGATTACAAATCCGATGGAAGAAGTTATGTTAGTGTTTTTTCCCCTAGAAGGAAACCCTATTTTATGTATGAGGGAATTGTATTGTGGCTATGCATGTGAGTAAATATTGTAGTCTGAGAGAGGAGACAATGAGAAAACAAAAGGAAGTTACAATGATTATTCTCTAGGTTGTATCCCTTCATTTGTTGGATAATAATAAAGGAAGGACTAGCAATTTCTCTGGTGGACGTAGCCCACATTGGGTGAACCATGTATATCTGTGTCTCTATTATATTGTGTATCTTATGTGTTTTATTTCCACACATGTTTTATATTATTGCTCTGTGATCCTCTTTTTCTAACAAGGAACATGTGAAATGGGCATTCGAGTCAAAATTTATGACCAAAATATGAAAGGCGGTTTGGTAGGGTTATGCCCCTGTTTCAGCAAGAAAAGCACAAACTCCTCCGATATGTGTCGATGAAAAGGGCATGATCTGCGGCAATATGTATCAGTGAATATCAAGTGATTAGGTTTGGTGCTAGGTGTATTGAAAAGGAACGAGTAATTTCCTTCGTTGGCAAGTGGATGGTTGAGACAAGTTGTAAAACGTTGGAGGAGCTCTAGTCACATCTCATTGTAAGAAATCACAAGTGATCATTGCAATATCAAGAATTACTTCACCTTTTCATGCCGTCACTGTGGTGTGTGTAGACTAAGAGAGAGTTATTGTGCCTGGGCTTGGTTTTAAGTGATGAAACCTGGTTCGATTTTAGTTTTGGAGTCAGGGTGAAATTTGATGTTTAAATGGTTAAGAAATTAAGAAATTATTTATTAAAAAAGGGGGTGGTCCGCACCCTTCTACTCTACCTCACCCACTCATGGCATGAATTCCCTCCCACATTATATGTCATGGTTTATTTTCTATTAAAAGGGAGAAGGGGGTGACATACTATGTCCCCTCCCCACCACATTAAGTTCAAACATTAACATGTCGAGGGGGTCATGGGTTGGGCTCCATCCCTCTCCACTTCACACAAATACACATGACACTTCATACAAATGAAAAATCAAACATCCATACGAAAGTAAAAAATATGACTTAATCCTATGCACCATCTTCCATCATCACATTGTTGTCGGGTGTACTAGACAGGTTGCTCACAAGTGCTTCGATATGTCGGCCAAGTTTCTCACTAGTTATCTGGGTAACATTGGGCTAGTTCTTCACATGGCTATCAGAAAACATCAATGCTGGTGTTCTCAACTCCTCCGGGTGATCGACTATCTTCCTCAGAACTCCTCCAGGTGCATGCCTTGCTTACTTTAACATGTATGTGGTCATGTGTTTTGGGGTGCGCATGTCTTTTGTAAAGGGGTAATTGGAGGGGGGCGCATGGGCCATGGGCCCTCCCCTCCACGTAAGCTTATAAAATTTAGTACAAACCTTCCTTCACATCACCCATTATAACACCTGAATCAGTTTTGTCTTGACTTTGTAGGTTTCAAATTTGTATATTTTAAATTATATTTTAATAAAAAATATTTTAATTTGAATGCATTTAAAATCAAATGAATTTTAAATTTTAATCAATTTAAATTACATAATTTCAACTGATTTTAAATAGAAATAAAATTTATTTTGTTCTATGTGAATTTTGCGTATGGGTGTGAAACAAAGGATGTTAACGAGTCACCTTGCTGAAGGAGATCTTGATGCTTCCTAACATGATTTCCAAAGATCATAGTTTATAAGGTGTTTGATTTGGGTACCATTTTTTGCAACACAAAGAGAGTGGAGAGATGCTTCTAGTGTGATAACTCACCATGTCATTCAAATATCTCGATGATGTCACGAATAACAAGGATGATTCGGATTTTGATTCCATTAGTTACGTTAGAATTTTAATCATGTAAAATTTACATCTATAATGATTCTAGGATGAAAAATACACGTTGACAAACACCCAAAAATTACGAGCAAAGGCGTTTTTTAATGAAAGTTCCGGTCCTATTCTTGTTGTTGCTTCCTGAATTCAGTTCCATCACTTCCAATGTTATGTGTTTTATAAAGGATTTTGATTCATCAATTGGAGATAAGGTAACATGTCAATGGCACATAAATATAAATTCACAAAAACAAACAACTGACGTTTGGAGCACTTGACACTGTTTAGGAGCTAGGAGGAGCAACTTTCTTCTAAGATGCATTTCAGAGCCAGTGCAAGTCTTATAGATGTTGTAGTGAACCCACCTGGTGATAGATGATAGTTTCATGATCATGGTTACTCATGAAATCAAGAAACACAAAGTAAACAATCTGGTATGGTATGCAGAATGAAAGCTACCGACGACACAAAAAGACTCAATTACGACTGCAACATGAAGTAAATCAGGCAAGGTAGAAATAATTAATCAATTATCTAGGCAGTCATGAAATGATTAATCATTGGGAATTATATGATCTTGACTAACAGGCATAGTGAGAAGGATCTGAGCCAAAGAAGAATAGGAGAGGCCTCAAGATGAAAGCGTGATTTGGTTAAGTATCCAATGGAGAAATATAAGTTTGGTGAATTGGTGCCAATGACACCACTTCATCGGTGTGAGCAAGTTAGTATCATAGGTGATCACATCAACTTTATCAAAATGAGAAAGTTAGTACTGACGAAGTTAGTATTAACTTCACCAATAAACAGGAGGTGGTACGAGCGAAGATGTTAGGAATGTCCTTAGAATGTGAATGATGGGATTGGGAGAGTTCTTGTGAAGTTCATTGGGAGAGTTCTTGTGAGGTTCACTGATATGAGAAGAAGGTACTAGAGAAGTTGTTGTGAACTTCACCGATACAAGAAGAGAGTACCAACGACGTTGTTGTGAACTTCACCGATGAAAGGATTTGATATATCGATGATGATGAGCGGAAGTCGGCCGACGTATTGGCGACAATAGCTGCATCCTTGTCGATACACGAATTGGGGTTCATCCTCTATGCATCAATTAGTGTATCGACACAGTTTGTTGGGACCTCGCCAGTGTATTGGCATAGTTGATTGGAATTTGGCCATTGTATCAACGAAGTTTGTCGGAACTAAGATGATACACTAGGATTCGTTCGAAAATCATTAAGTATTGTAGCCTTTTCAGTATCGACGAGTTAATCATGAACTTGATGATACTGGTTGTATCGGCTAGTTAGTTATGAACTTGCCAATATAGCCAGAATAAAAAACTTGCATGTTAGTAAACTTCTAAGTGGAAGATCATGAAGAATTCAATGAAGATTAAGAAGACGATCCATGCTAACTAGTCACCTTGTTGAAGGAGATCTTGATGCTTCCTAGCATGATTTCAAAATATCATAGTTTATAAGACGTCTGATTTGGGTACCGTTTTTTGCAACACAAAGAGAGTGGAGAGATGCTTCTAGTGTGATAACTCACCATGTCATTCAAATATCTTGACGATGTCACGACTAACAAGGATGACTCGGATTTTGATTTCATCAGTTACGTTGGAATTTTAATCACATAAAATTTACAATTAGAATGCTTCTAGGATGAAAAATACACGTTTACGAACACCCAAAAAATATGAGCAAAGGCATTTTTTAATGAAAGTTTGGGTTATGTTCTTGTTGTTGCTTCACCTGAATTTAGTTATATCACTTCCTATGTTATGTGTGTTACAGAAGATTTTGATTCATCAATTGGAGCTAAGGTAACATGTCAATGGCACATAAATATAAATTCACAAAAACAACCAACTGACGTTTGGAGCACTTGACACTGTTTATGAGCTAGGAGTTGCAATTTTCTTCTAAGATGCATTTCAGAGCCAGTGCAAGTCTTATAGATGTTGTAGTGAACCCACTTGGTGATAGATGACACTTTCATGATCATGGTTAGTCATGAAATCAAGAAACACAAAGTAAACAAGTTGGTATGGTATGCAGAATGAAAGCTACCGACGACACAAAAAGACTCAATTACGACTGCAACATGAAGTAGATCAGGCAAGGTAGGAATAATTAATCAATTATCTAGTCAGTCATGAAATGATTAATAATTGGGAATTATATGAGCTTGACTGACAGGCGTAGTGAGAAGGATCTGA
>ML810728.1:81913-117222 GCA_009831015.1 Picea engelmannii | reverse complement strand
TGAGAAAGCATGGGATTTCAATTTTTACCATTGAAACGCTTTCGGTAGTTAACCGAACTCTTGCTTTGACCTTTTAACTGCTGAGAACAAAAGATTTCGGTGGTTAATGAACGCCTGTCGGGCTCGCCTAAACCACCGAAACCTGAGATTCTAAATTTTGCTTGACCAAACCAAAACCAAAATTTCTTTTGGACTTATTTACAGAATGAAGACTCTCTAACCTACTTACAAAAAATTAGGAATAAAATTTAGACACAACTTATCACCTCAAAAAGAAAAATTTCCACCAATTTATTTGAGGAGATAACACTAGCTCCTATTGGGGATGAATGCCTCCCTGTGAGGTTTCAAGAACCATAGAATCAATGCCTTTCCTAAAAAAGAAAATAAACAAAAAATATCTGCTAGTGTTTCCATTGGGCATGGAGTTATTCTGCAAAAATAAAAACTAAGACTAATGTTACAATGTCTAGGCTTGATAGCCTTAGACAAAATAGAGTTTTAAAAATTGTCCGTTTACCAGGCCATTGAACATTTCTTCACCTCCCAGATTCTGCAGCATGAAAGTGTTGTTATTCTGTACTCGAGTAATCATGAAAGGACCTGTCCACAACGAATCGAACTTGTTATGCTTGCCTTTCTCCTATCTAAGAGCATCCCTTTTTAGAACTCAGTCACCAATCTAAAAATTGTCCACCTTTGCCTTTCTGTCAAAAGTATTTTTGATCTTCTTTTGATGAGACTTTGATCTGTCCACTAACTTTTCATGATCTTGCTGCAGTTCCACCAATTAAGCATTCTTCTTACCATATCGTTTGACTCAGTTTGTTCTTCCTGAAAGAATCTAGCCACTAGCAAAACTAACTGAATAGGAAAAATAGCATCAGTCCCATAGACCAATTTGAATGGAGAAGTTCCTATGGACTTTTGATGGTTACTCTGTCTACCCATAGAGCAAATTTTAGTTTGGAATCCCAATTCTTTTTGTTTTCCTCTAACATTTTTCTGATGATTTTGATTAAGCTCTTATTGGATGATTCATCCAAGCCATTACCTTGAGGGTAGTAGGGGGTCGAATGTACCAACTGGATGCCCATTGATTTACACATGTATACTAATGCCTCTACTTTGAACGCCACTGCATTATCTATTACCAACCTTTTGGAACAACTGAATCTGCTCAAAATATTTTCATAGAGAAACTTCATGACTACCTAATGAGTGACATTCCGGGTGGGAATCACCTCTATCCACTTTGTAAAATAATCTGTGGCTACCAAGATCCACTTGTGTTGTCCACTGGATGAGGGATTTATTTCACCTATAAAATCTAAACCCCACTGCTGAAATGGGCCATTCACCACTATAGGTCTCAGGGGTAAAGATTTTAGTTGTTGTTTTCCCGTAAATATTTGACATTTGTCACAAACTTTGACAAATGCACACACATATGAGAAGAGGAAAGGCCAATAATATCCATCCCTTAGGATTTTATGGACAATGGTCTTCCAGTAATGATGATCCCTGCAAACACTTTAATGAAACTGATGTGTGACTTAGACTGACTCTTCTTTGTCTAAGCATCTGAGAAGCAAACCATTAGGGTCTTTCCAATATAACAGATTATTGTAAATGCAAAATTTGATAGCTCCGAGCTTAAGGGATCGAGCTTGAGTCATACTTAGTTCAGGGGGAACTTCGATATTTTGCAAGAAATGTATAATACTTGAATACCATTCACAAGAAGACAAGTGCTCTGCCACTTTCCGACTGCTATGTTGTCCATCCGCTGCCAATTCCATCTGCAAATTTACTGAACTTTCTCCTACAAAATTAATGTCCAAAAGCTCATGATTTTCCTCCGTTAAGAGCTTAGCAAGGCCCTGGCCTTTCACCAATTGGGTGGGATTTACTTTAATATTGAATTCAATCAACTTTTCAATCCATCTAGCTCTCTTTCCATCAATATCAGGCTAGGGAAAAACATCTTTTATAGAGGATGAAGGGACATAAGCGATGACCTTTGAGTGAAGAATATAAATTCTGAAAGATTTTAAAGCTTTTATGAGAGCATAAGCTTGTTTCTCAATAGAGTCATACCTTAGTTCAGTGTCTCTGAGTGTTTTGCTGAAGAAACCCATGGGATGATCCAAATTGTCATCATCTTTCTATAGCAGAACTGTTGCCACTATGTCATAAGAAGCAAAGGAGAAAACATAGAAAATATTATTGTAATCCAGGCTGATCAAAGTCGGAGATTCCATGATAGCTTGCTTGATATCCTGAAAAGCGTTTCTTGCATTGTCTATCCATTTTATCTCAGACCCCTTTTTCAGCATGCATGTTATGTGTTTAACTAATTCGGCAAAGTTTGGCACAAATCTTCTAACAAAATTTATCTTACCGAGCAACGATTGAATATCCTTTTTTGATCTTGGCAAGGACAGCCTTTGAATTGCCTCCACCTGGGCTGGGTCAATATTTACACCTTCTGCTGAGATGATGTGGCCTAAGAGCTTACTTTTCCTGAGAGAAAACTGGGATTTTTTGGGATTCAATGAGATTCCGAACTGCCTGCATTTCAAGAACACTCTTTTCAGATGCTTTAGATGCTCCTCATGACTGCTGGAATATACTGTGATGTCATCAATATATATGAGGACAAACTTGTCCTTTTCTCCCATGAAGGCTATGTCCATGGCCCTTTGAAATGTGGCCCCAACATTCATTAACCCAAATGGCATCTTGGCGTACATAAAGGTACCCCAACGAGTAGTAAATGCAGTCTTCTCCTGATCATCAGGATGGACAAAAATATGATTGTAGCTAGAAAAACCATCTAGGAAAGACATGACATTAGCTCCTAAGATCCTTTGCAACAATTTTTCCATCTTAGGTAGGGGATAGTTGTCTTTCTTAGAGCATCTGTTTAGGTTTTTGAAATCTACACATAATCTGACCCCACCATTTTTCTTCCTTACTATCACTAGATTGGCAATCCATTTGGAGTATCTCAAGGGAATAATGATCTTGGCATTGAGAAGATTTTTAATTTCTCTTTCAATCACAAGAAGAAGAAGAGGATAGATAGGTCTGAGCTTTTGTTTGAAAGGAATGGTGTCTTTATCAAGAGGGAACTTATGTTGAATGATATCAGGTTCATAAGTCTTGAGGTCACTATATTTCCAAGCAAAAACATCAGAAAATTCCTTCAAAATGATGCAATATTTGGACTTCTGATCAATAGTCAATTCAGAAGACAGATTTATGAGTTTGGGCTGGCTTTCACCCCCTATGTTATGCTCGTGAACAACTGGGTCTTTCTCCTTTTTGTCTGGTTTGTAAGGAACGCCATTCTGGTCAAAAAGATTTTCGAGGGGTACCAAACCTCAGGGTATATAATTGTTAGGTAGCTGAACAATATCATGATGACCCAATATTTTCTTTATCTTGGGATTCTGGGATTCTTATACATTTAGATTCTGTTGTTCAACATGCATATCAAAAAATTCATCTACCACTTGAAGAAATCTATTAAGTTCGTCATCATCCTCAAAAACTTTCCAATATTTGATATTGTCAGGTAAGGATGACTTGGATCTCATAACTGAGCCTAGGGGGCATGAGAGGAATGAACATACTAGCTGAAACAGCAAGAGAATCAACGAGCTGATTCATATCCCTAGGTATATATGAAATCTCAAAAACATAAAAAGAATCTCGCACTTTCCATACCTCATCCTTGTAGGCCTTCAATCTGACATGCTTGGTTTGGAAGGTGTTGTTTACCTGTTGTATAATGAGGTCTGCATCTCCAAATACCTTCAAACCTTTTATCCCCATCTCCTTGGCTGAGTTTAATCCCAATAGCAAGGCCTCATATTCTGCTATGTTGTTAGTAGTTCTGAAGTCGAGCTTGAAAGACAAAGATATAGTCTCCTTTGAAGGAGAAATCAAAACTACCCCTGCACCTATTGAATCTTTAGTACTGGCCCCATCAAAATACATAGTCTAGACTGAAACGTCCTTCTCATCAGATTGTTGTTCAATAGGCTTCACAAGCTGCATAGAAGTCGATTGAGCATCATCTATATGAAGGATGCACGAGCCAAAATCTGTATCCACAACATAGATAGGATGATTTACAAAATTCTTTGCATCGCTGATGATGTAGGCAAGTTGGTTCTCCCTGTAAAGTCTTTTCAGCTCCCCCCCCCCCCAAACACCAGAATCATAGCATATGATAGATCCATATGCAAGGTACCTCCTAATCTTTTTCCCCATGGGCGAGACAAGAGAAGCCCAAACTTAGGTGGGATATCAACAACCACCACATGCATAACCATGCTTCTCATTGGAAATTGGGAAAGGTTTATAAAAAGGTATTTGATGAGGCCCAGACATCTGAATTTCCTAGAATCAAAGGAGAAGAGATCGTGATATGGTTTGGAGACCTCCAGAACAAGCTCATCCATCACTGCTTTGAGCATAAGATTATGCGATGCCCTGGAATCAAGCAAACAATTATGGAGGATCTTATCATGGACATTTAGGGATATGTAGAATGGGGGACAAGAATCATCTCGGTCTTCTATCATAGGCCCTATGGTTACTGTTGGATTATCATATTGTAGGTTAACAAAATCATTAGATGAAGAGGTCTTTGGCTCAAGAGACTTCAGGATGGCTGATTTAAAGATTCCATTCTTCATGAGTTCAATTAAAGGAATAGGTATCTTAACTTTCTGAATTTCTGATTCAAAATTAAAAGAGAAAGCTGATCTGTCCCAAACTTTTACCTCATTGGAAGGAGCTTTGAGACTGACTTGCTCCTTGGCTGGGGGCTGTGTTTGCTTCTTTTGTTGTTTTGTAGGAGAGGAGGTCTGTTTTTCAGGAGCGGGAGGATGCTTGGCAGCAACCTCTTTACTCTTCATAGGAGCAACAACTTCCTTATTCTTCAGAGGAGAAACAATCAATGGTTTTGGACTAGCACTCTTGGATCTTAAGTTATAACCTTTCTGATCATCTGTCAAGTAGAAAGATTATTCAACACTTGCCTCTTGAATTTGATGATCCATCAGGGCTTCTTCATAGTCTACCTGTGTCAAAAATGAATAATCATTTTCATCACCAAAACAATTTATTTCATCTGCATCTTCGAGTTCATCATGATATGGTTGTTTTTATTCATCTAATATTGCATTTTGAAAAGGTGGTCTGATCCTCTGATTGTCAGCTTCATTCCTATCTCTTTGAAGGATCTAGACTTGTGGATTATTCCTTCTGTAAGGAAAAACATTCGGATTTCTCGGGGTAAAATCATTTGGCTCTTTTGCCCTTGCTGGTTGCTGATTCTGGACCTTCAATTTTGACATTTCAGATGTCAAATTGTCCAACATTTTTTCCATCTTTTCCATTTTACTATTAGAAGAAGAAGAGGACTCGATAGCAGATTTATTTCTCTCAACCTTTCCTTTGAGATTCTGAGATGCTGTAATGTTTGATTCAACCTTGAGGGAGGCATATTGCATTAAAGAAAGTGTGGCTGATCATCTTTCTCTGAGGATTAGACAAAAATCTGGATCAAAGGTAGCAGAGAATGTGATCTTTGCCGATGCGTCGCTTGGTTTAATCTCTGTCTAGATATTGCCAAACATTCTATTGAATCTCTTGATGAAGTCTGAGACTAACTCTCCATATTCTCTCTTCAAAATTCCAAACTCAGAAATGTAGTATAACATATCTCTTCTTTCTCCCTAGTGTTTCAAGAATACCTCATCTAATTGTTCAATACATATGATTGAATTTTTCGGTATCTCCTTGAACCATTTATGGGCTTGGCCATCCAAACTCTGAACAAAAACTCTGGTCCACACATCTTCTTCCGAAATGTTGATATTTTCGGCATAAGCATAAAAAGCTTCGATATGTTCTTCAACAGTATAATCCCCTGCTCTCGTAAACTTTGGCATATATTTATGATAATCTCCAGTTGGCATAGCAGACAAAGGATTTGACAATACAAGTGGGGCATACCTATTTGCCAAAATCTATTCCATCCTAGTTAAAGGAGCAGGCATGGCAGTCTTGGGAGTTGACACGGAAGAGGAAATCGTAGGTGATGAAGGGGGAGATGGGATGTCTGAGTTAACAAAGAATGGTTGTCTCACTTCACCTTGAGCAAAAGTTTCAAAGATGGGTGAAAAATAATAGGCTTTGTAAAACTGACCGAGCAACAAGGCTAAATTTTCTTCTCCCTTGGAGGACAGATCATGAAGAATATCTTCAAGTACATGCAGATTAGTGTGAGTGTATAGAACACCTTTTGTAGGTTTGATGGGTGAGGAATTCAAAGAAGATGAGGAAGAGGTTTCCTTTTGCTGAGAGGACCCTGTGATTATCTCTTTGGGATGGGATGAAACATCAACTTCAAGGACAGAGTCAGTAATATTAGAAGAAAGCAAAGGTTCTCCTTCCTTCAATATATGAGATAAATTTTCAATTTCCCGAGAATTATGAATTTCAACAGCAGGGGATTCGACTAGAGGTTTTTTAGATATGAAAGGAGGAGTGTCGGTTTGAATACCCGAATCTACTGCCTTTATAGATCTGGAAGCCTGTCTTTTCAAAGCTTTACCCTTACTGATGATCTTCTCATGGTCAGGAACTGGTGTTGTCAGTGGGCCTTCTTGGTTTGCCCTGGTGTGAGCTCTTTTTGGAGCCACTTCATTTCAATGGAGTCACCAGATAGAAAATTACAACCCAAATGATGTCCAGACTTTGTCTATCATCAAAGATGGAACTATGTCATCTACCAAGGAAGCTGAGCTTCAATCTCCTCTCCCTAGAAATGGCGCCAATTTGTTATCACTCCAAGAAACTCTCCTAGGTTGTAAGTCAGAGATGCCTGGTAACTTAATCTTTTGGTAACTATTTTTTCAATAAAAAGTGTGGGTTTGGATCAAGTCAGAGGATTGAATCATTTCTCACTCAAATCATGCATAAACACATTTAGATGGATAAGGATTTCAACCACAAATGTTCAAAGAGTTTACAAATAAAAGGATGAATGAAGAAATGACTATTATATCAGCAGAATCACATATAAAACATATATGAATGGCCAATTACAATAATCACAAGAATACTTGTAGAGTTAAACTTATGAATGCAGTGATAAGATGACAATTATCTAGCATAGACAAGCATAACAACATGAATATAATACCCAGGTGCAAGTACATAATAGACAAGAAAATGAAATCTGAACAAGTTATGGCAAAAGAAGCTTGTATTACTTCATATGAAAATGAGAAGTTTTGAGTTACATAATATGAAAAAAGTCTCCAAAGTCGAACCCTTGGTTCATGTTCTACCCTTAGCTTTATAGTTTTACAAAATAGTTCTAAGATCCTGAAAACATGGATCAAATAAGCTAAAGATAGTAAATCAAAATCTAGTTGCAAAAGATGTGGGATGATCCCCAAAAATAAGGTCAATCCTAGACTTTCTGGTCCTCCTCTCTTGTTGAGTGCTGGTGTAGTGCAGGATAGCCTCCTAAGGCTGAATGATGACTCTCCAAGAGAGATAAATTCGAATATGTTGATGTGAGAAACTGTCCTGACTTTTTGTTTTTTTCAAACATGCCAAAAACCTTTGAAACACCTCCTCTTCCCATAACCTATAAAAATGGCTATTGGATTTATCTTGATAATTCATCAAATGTTCATTAGAATAGGTTTCGAACCTTTCCAGTTCAAAAAACTTCGATCTATGTAAAAACTCAATCATTCTAGAAATGACAGGCTTTCGGTGGTTAACTTAGAAAACTCCTGAATGAATTATCTACCGAAAGTCCTATTTTTCAGTGGTTAATGAACAGTCGTCCTGTTCGCCTAAACCACTGAAACTTTAGTTTTGAGAAAACTTCAAAATTGCAAAAATGCTTACCTTAGATCCCTTTTTGGTGTTCAAGGTTTCTTGGATGAGGCAGCCCTTGTTTGTGCAGACCTATGAACTTCTACTGGCTGTGTAGAAGGCTCCGATGTGTCTACCATGGTTGTGGCTAAGTTAGCTAGAGTATCTAATCCAGTTTTCTCCTATGCTGGTGATTGCAATTCCTTTAACCTCAACCTCAGAATCCTCAGCTGTCTATATAGCTTCATGTTTTCTCTAATCAATACCCTGTTTCTGTCCTTAATCTTGTCATGCTTCTCTTTAAGGGTTTGGTTTGTTTTGAACAGCTCTGCATTTCTATCAATTAGGTCTATATTAGCTTTTTAAATCACCCTTTCTAGGACTTCCATTTCGTAGATCTGTTGCAGGAGTTTGTTGATTTTTCACGATCTAGCTTTTTTAGGCTTACTTGAAGAGGGTTCTGCCACTGATGGACTGTGTGCCTCAATATGAGTTGGTGAAGGTAAATCGGAGCAATAGTCTACACCCTGTTCAGTCTGCACATTATCCTATGTCTCTGTCAATTCTTGTTCTGCTTCTGAATTGTTGTAAGGTAGTTTTAAAGGATTGTTTCCTATGGCAGGGTCCTTAGACTGTTCGCCTTCAAACTACAATTTTCTTTTGATACCTTTCTTCTTACTAGAGTATGATTTTATGGGATCTCTTGGTGGTGAGATACCTTTCCTTTTCTTATGAATTCTTTTGGGAGTAACAATCTTTCTGCCACTGGTCTTCTTAGTATCAACCTCTGGTGGTTTCTCTGTTTGGAATTCATTCCAGAAAAGAAAGAAACCCCAATCAATCTATTTCCTCTGTAGAGATTCCTTGACAAGAAGAGTAATAAGCCCTTGGTGAGATAGTCTTCCAGCCACCTTAGTAGGTTTGGCTTTAACTTGTTTGGCCATTTTAGTAAGATTCTTGTGAAAATAGAAAGGTAGATTTATTGGTTCTCTACCTGTGAAATGATTGAGAAGCTTAAAATGGTAAAACATTACTCTGTTATACCGTCCCTCACAGGTAATGTAAACAAAAATTGCCTTTAGCAATGCTTGCCACTGAGGTTCCAAAAAGGACATTGGAATATGCTTCTTCCAAATCAAGTCTTTGTGAATGGGCAGCAAATATGATCTAAATTC
Organism: Picea engelmannii; assembly: GCA_009831015.1. Taxonomy (NCBI): domain Eukaryota; kingdom Viridiplantae; phylum Streptophyta; class Pinopsida; order Pinales; family Pinaceae; genus Picea; species Picea engelmannii. The sequence continues at coordinate 108,130 of ML810728.1, read as the reverse complement.
TATATTTGATGGCATTATGGATTTAAACCAACAGTCTCCTATCCTCGGAAGACTTGTAAACTCTGCTATAGAAGCTTCATCTATGATGAACTCTTCTTTCCCTATCTTAGCATATCTTCCATCATATGCAATTGAAAACTCTTCAGTTACCTATTGATGTAAACTGGTCAGTTTTTCACAGTATGTGAATACCCCTGCTCGTTTAAAAAACTTTGCTACCTCTGGGTGCACCTCCAAGTACCAAACCCCATCTACCTCTGACCTCAACATTGGCCCTGCTTTCGGCATTGATCAATATTCTTTGCACCTACGATTATGGGAAAATGAGTGTCCAAGGAGACAAAGGTTCTAGAATTTAGGAACACAGAGGGTATAACTTAGGGAAGAACCGGTGAGACAGGGTGACACAAAATTCAGATCACCGAGATCAAATGCTAAACAAGTTCCAACGACAATTTGACTGAGGACATGCCGAAGTTTCAGCTTTTCGATGGTAAACTTATTTAAAATATGAACCAAGATGAGTTTTTGACTTGCCTGAGAAGTCGCCCCAGCTTAATTGACTCTTGAGCGATTGTTGGACTCTAGTGGTGCCTTGACTATCACCAAGGAAAACAGGATTAGGATCACTGGAAATACGTTCAATTGATGAAACTACGAACCTGCAACTATCTCATAAATCTCTGTAATTCAAAATGATACTGTATGATGATTTAATGAGGGATTAATGAGATCATGATGGATCATGTACTTGCGACTGGAAATGGAGGGAGGCTTCGTGACCATCATGCATGAATTTCAGTGACATCACCGTGTGTAGATTTTGAAAAGACAATTGCAGCCAAAAGGACAACAGGAGCTTGAGATTTTCGGATAGACACCATGAGAGCGTGCATACCTTCCCCTTGATGAGCTTTCAGCGGTTCTGTTTCATGATTGCGCCAAGTTGACAGCTGGCTTGTGCGAAAGCATGGGATTTCCATTTTTACCATTGAAACGCTTTCGGTAGTTAACCAAACTCTTTCTTTGACCTTTTAATTGCCGAGAACAAAATCTTTCAGTGGTTAATGAGCACATGTTGGGCTCGCCTAAACCACCGAAACATGAGATTCTGACTTTTGCTTGACCAAACCAAAACAAAAATTTCTTTTGGACTTATTTATAGAATGAAGACTCTCTAACCTACTTACAAAAATTTAGGAATAAAATTTAGACACAACCTATCACCTCAAAAAGCAAAATTTCCACCAATTTATTTGAGGATATAACACTTGTGATTAGATGTTTCTATATGAATTGGATCACTACTTTTTCATTTACATGTGTCAAAGGGATAGCCTCTACCCATTTTTTTAAGTAATCAATGGCGGTCAGAATGTACTTGTGTTGTTTTGAAGAGCTTGGTGTGATTTCTCGTATGATATCTAACCCCCATTGCTCAAAATGCCTAGAGGCAATTATTGGTTGGAGTGGGATTTTCACTCTCTTCTCCCTCCCACTACTTACTTGGCAAGTTTTACAACTTATAGCATAGGTATGGGCATCTTTGAACAAGGTGGGCCAATAGTAACCTATTCTCAATATCTTATGAGCCATGGTATTTCCAACGAAATGCCCACCGATAGGGCCATCATGGATTTCCTTCAGTACTTTGTCTACATCTTCACGTTTGATACATCTTAAGAGTACTCCATAATAATTAATCCAGAAGAGTACCAAATTTATGAGGTGGTATTGTGCATATTTTAACTTGAGAGCTCTCCTTTACATGGGGTTGATATTTTCTAGGCAGGCCCGATGGTGTAGGAGGTATTTCAGATTATTATACCAAGACTCAGGCCTTGGGAAAATGTATGAAGCTTCACCACACCATAATACCATTTTATTATCCCATCCAGAATCTTCATTTTCTTGGTCCTGGGCTTCAGCTACGAGTTTGCACAACCCTTGCCCCTTAACAAGTTTGGCAGGTTTTATATCTAGATCAAATTCTTGGACTACTGCCATCCAATTTCCTCTTCTTTCCCCCATCTCTTGCTGAGTAAACAAGGATCAAACTGGATGGTGAGCCACAATCACTTTGGTGTGGTTCTTGAGGATGTAAGACTTGAAGTGTTTTACTACCTTGTAAACCGCATAGGTCTGTTTGTCAACAATAGGATAGTTAAGCTCGACTTCTTGGAGATTAGTTCTCATGAATGACACCAAAGATTCATTGTTGTCATCATAATTTTGAGTCAATACTGTGGCTAATGATTGGTAGGAGGCGAAATTATAGAGGAAGAAGTCCCTATTGAAATTGGGAATTCGTCGCACAGGGGCTCGAGATATGGCATTTTTAATATTAATGAAAACATCCTTTCATTCATCATCCCACTTAAATTTGATATCTTTGCGAATCATATTTTGTAAGGGTTTGACGATTTCCATGAAATCAGGAGTGAATTTCCTCACAAAATTTATTTTCCCGAAAAAGGATTGAATAGCTTTCTTGTTATGGGGTAACGAGAGCTGAGCTATGGCTCTAATCCTTTTTGGGTCTATGTGAATTCCTGCTTGGGATATAAAATGACCTAACAACTTACCTTCCGTGATGCCAAAAATGGTTTTCTTTGGATTTAAGGATATACCGTATTTCCTACACCTTTCAAAAATTGGAGTTAAGTTTTGGATGTGTTCTTCTCTGTTATTTGAATACACGGTTACGTCGTCTAGATACACTACCACACACTTGTTGATTAGTCCCCGAAATGATACGTCCATGGCCCTTTTGAAGGTTTCTCCTACGTTGATTAACCCAAAAGGCATGTGTTTATAAGCGAAGGTTCCCCACTTCAGAAGGTATTTTTTAAACGATATTCCTCCAAAACTAGGACTTGGTTGTAACCTGAGAAACCATCTAGTAGGGATAAAATCTTCGAGCCAAACACGGTCTGTAGGAGTTGTTCCATTGGAGGGACTGGGTAATTGTGATTTTCTGAAGCTCTATTGAGATTTCTAAAATCCACGCATAAGAAAATTTCTCCATACTTTTTCCTCACAGGAACCAGATTCGCTACCCATGCAGAATGCTTGACCTTGAAAATGATCTTGGCACCTAAAAGTTTCTTTAATTCCTGATACATGAGAGGTTCCAGGGATGGGTGATACTTTTAGATCTTTTGTTGGAAAGGTTTCACCCCAGGGTTTAATGGTATAATGTGTTGAATGATCCGGGTGTCGTAGGTTTTCAGGTCTTGGTAGGATCATGCGAAGACATCTTGATATTGTCTAAACAGTTTGAGATAAGCCTTTCTTTCCTCTTTAGATATGTTTTTTCTGATATTCACATTCTTTGTATTCTTTGGGGTTCTGAGATTTATAGTTTCATGTAGGGGACAAGAGCTATTGATCTTTTCATTCTTAGTCCCCCTAAAGCATTCTTTCAGGTCAAATAAATTTTCTAGATTAGCTATCCCTTTCGGGATGGTGTGAGATTGCAATCTGTCAATAGACTAGCCTATTCAAGGATCAATTTCTATCACTTGTTCCTGGAATACCTCATCGTCGATGGATAAATCTTTGAAATTGTCTTGGTTAGTCAAAAAGTTTATGATATTCTCATGTCCTTCAAAGAAATTCCAATTAGAGATATTGTTAGGCACCAATGGTTTATACAGTAGTTCCATAGTGAAATGAGAGTCTTCATAGTATTCTAGAGGTGACAGCCTCGAAGCAACTATGGCTAGGTAATTAGCAAGGATGTTCTATTCTCTGGGGATCGTGATGATATTGAAAACTTCAAAATTATCCATTAACCTATGCACTTCCTGCTGATAGTTCTTCAGGTGTAGGGAATTGTAGTGTATAGTATTTCTTACTTGTATAATGATAATCTCAAAGTCCCCTAAAAATTTCAATTCTTTGATGTTCAAGTCTATGGATTTCTTTAACCCCTGTACTAGAGCTTCATACTCGATGGTGTTATTGGTGCATTCAAATTCTAGTCTACAAGACAAGAAATAAAGTTTACCTTTTGGATCAACGAGGATGCACCCTGCCCCCGATCCTTCCTGTGATTTAGATCCATCAAAGTATATGGTCCAAATTTGTGAAGGAAAATAGCCCTTTTCTCCTTCCTTATTACTTTCTATCTCTCCTATCTCTTGTTCTGTAGTTTCTAATGTAGGGTCTTGGCAGAAGAAGGTGCCTTCTGTCGGTATCAACAATTTATCATGAAAGACCATTTCAGAGTTCTGAGAGAGGGGGACATTGGATAAGAGAGTAGAAACATTTCCAAAGTGAGAATCATAAGAATAATTTCCCAACATGTGGAAATCTGTAGATGAGGGTTCATTCAGGGTTTCTATATCAATGACCATATGTTTCAGATATCTCTCCCTATCGATTCTGATCATATTCTTGTATCCCTTGAGTGGTAGCCAAAGGTGTACCCAGTTTGTGCTAAAGTACCCATTTAACTTCTTAGACCAATATCAACTTAGGAATAACCCATAGGCCTCTAGGATGTCTACCACGATGATGCCAATCACTTGCGAAAATTTAGGATGTGTCACTATTCTGATCATTACATCCCTAAGTTCCCCCATGAATTTGACCTAGGTCCTATCTAACTGTATCACATGTTTGTCGCTCTATAGATGAATGACATTTAATTTTCTACAGATTGACAAGGGCATAACGTTGGAAGATGCTCCTGAATATACCAAACAATTATGGAGATTCATGTTGAAAACTTCAAACTTTAAGAGGAAAGGTGCAACAAAAGGATTCCCTTTCTTATCTTCCGAACAAGTATTCACGATTGGTTTATTTACTAGGTCTGTGGAAGCTAGATTTCTTCCCTGGCCATTGCTATTCGTAGGGTCTTCTACTGAGTTCAAATATTGTAGCAGGAATTCCTTTTGCAGAGGGATTCTAAACACGTCCATGACTACTATGTTCACCCTTAACTTCTTCAAATCTTCAACTATGTTGTAATTGAGTTTGGGCAATTCTCAGGTATGGATGCTTATAGGTTTCATACTTGGAGTGAAATTTATTTTCGGGGGGTAGGGGGATGTGTTATCTCTTGAATTTTGGGTAGAAGTGATGTATTTTGAGACAGGTGGACCTTTACTGCACGTCTGCACCACCGATACCTCAATAGGTGGTTCTTGAGACTCAAACAGGTCGTCAGAGGGGATGATCAGGTCAGGATCCCATATCAACATGGCTATATCTTGTGGTGGATCAACCTTTTCCTGCTCATCAATATTTATAACTGAACTACTCGATCGTTCGGTCAAGGAGTATTCGTCTAGAAACCGATTGGCCATCAAATTCATGGCGTACACCCATTGAGGGCGGTCTCTTTTAGAGTGGTTTTCCTAATGATACGTACATAAAGAATCAGATGCCACATTCCCTAGATCAATATTTAAGTTGGCCAGGGGAGGTTCAATCACCTTGAACGGTAGGTTCCTTTTAAAGAAAGGATTGAAGGGCCTCTGGCCTTGGTTTCCTTCCCCTACGTTTCTCTTCATGTCTATGATCTCATTTGATAGTTTCTTAACCATGCATTTAGATCTTCTGTTTATTCATTACCTTTTTCAAGAGTCTGTTCTTCTTGTTTCCCTGATGGTCTAGTCAAAAGTAGTCCTCTCCTAGGGGGAGGTTGGGATTCTTTCTTAACTAATGAAACCTAGCCTTATTTACACCCTTTCATCTAGAATTCTATCGTTTTGGCTTCTTCAAAATTCTCAGCTAGGGTTAGTTTAAAAACCCTTTTTCCAAAGATGGAAATGGAAGATGGGAGAGCATTAGCGTAAAATTTGATTTGCAATTCCTGAGTTGGCTTAGCTTCAGGCTGGAAATTGTTCAAGATAGTTGTGAATCTTTGGTGGAATTCTTTGACTCTTTCTTTTGAACTCCTGGTGGTGCTGAACAACTCAGTCATCAGGGATCCTGTAGTAGTTTCTTTGACAAATTTGTCTAGAAAATCTTTTTGGAACTTTGTCTAGCTAGTTATAGATCATATTGAAAGGTTGAAATACCACGTGGAAGTCAAATTTTCAAACGTATAGGAGAAAAGTTTTCATACTGCATCTTCATGTTGGATGTTCATAAGCTTGATATCTAGTATAAATTTATTGATATGATCTTTAGGCAATCCAGAGGTTTCAGGATCAAACTTTGGTAGCAAATTCTCTGGATGATGGGGAAGGTTATGAACGAGTCCTGGGAGGGCCAAAGCATCTCTGGATAGCCAGGGTTGATTGTTCAGAGGTGGGTTCACCCTTTCATCATTATGGTCATTGTTTCCTTCCATATCTTCAAACTATGAATTAAACTCCTCTTCTTCCGAGAATTAGTCTAGTTCAGAGACATCATCGACTGGCGTTTCAGGTATCAAATCAAGAGGTTCTTGAATTTTGGTAATTGTGAAATCTATTAAGTATTCTACCGAGTGTACGAAAACCTCTTCGGGAGTACTAACCACTGGTTTACTTTGTTTTTTTCTTCGAGGGAGTATGGGAGATAAGGAAACAACACCCATCTGATGAGCATATGCTCTTATGATTCTTCTGAACTTATTTAATTCTTCGTGAGGAAGAGCGTAAGACATTTCAGGGTGAAAAGGTTCTTCCTTGGGATGGGGTGAGTTACTCATTCCAGGAGTACTCAATGTGTGTGGTTTGTCTTCGGAATGACTATCCATGCATGTGGGTTGTTTTGAATCTATAGGTTGTTTGAAATAATCTGTAGAATATATATCCAACCATTCATTCTCATGCCCTCCTTCTAGCACCAATTATGTTGATGGGTCTTAAATCACTTGATTCAACAGTAGGAACCAAACCTACCACCGAGGCCCAATTAGAATCGACAACGTTTAATAGTGGAATGGTTCTCTAGATCTTGCGATCTGGCCAAATTATCGATGGGCTTTATGTTTTCTTGTGAAGGATCTTCCTTTAGTTAGGACTATTATCGTTTGTATATTTTCTCTTGGGTGGGACCGATATGAGATGTAAGCCAGTATAAACCAACTTGGAAACAAAAATGGAATTAATATTAACTAAGGGGAAGAGGTTGAACTTGGGATAACCCATTTCTCAAGCATGCAGAAGAAAATTTTATACCACAGGCCTAGCACTAATACATTAACCATGTGAGCATCCAATTACTGTCCTAGATGATAACTACCAGAAGGAAAATACATATGCAATGAGATAATGGCAAGCAAAATAATTCATCTACTAGAACCTTTCATCACATAATAATACAATGATTCATCTTCATCATTAAAGCAAAGAACAACAAAACATTGCACCAGATAACTTGACAACATAATTAATTACTCTTACTCATTACAACATCATTCATGAAACATGATAGGAAATAGTTCTTCTCCACATCCAATCACACATGCAGTTGATTAAAATAACTTATCTTTGGTTCAGAAGGACTTCTCAATTCAAATCAGCTTCAAAATAATTCTTAAAAACTAGAAAGAAAGATATCTGGCAACAACCATCGACCTTCCACTAATTGGTCGATGTCTTTATTTTTAATCTAAAGTTCAATTTAAAACAATGGCTAAGTGTAGTTTAAGCAAAGAAAAATACGCCACGTGGTGTCATCTTCTAACAATTTCTTTAACAATCAACTCAAGATAGTTCTATGAAAGGATGAATTTCTCATACCTGGACCAAATGATAAATAATTCATCGCATGTTTTAGCCCATGGGAACCTATTCTACTCCATTGGAGTTGCATGTATCCCTCTGATTTCAATCATATGAATTCAATATTTCACTAGACTGAAGTTTAACTAATGTAGCGTAGTTCAAGCTCTAATCGGATGGTCCATAAATCGTTGCACTTGCCTTGGTACTGCGTTGGTCATCTTCACAAGATCTTCGACCCGCAATGAATCTTGCTTGGCATGCGACTCGACTATGTCACACAAGTCGACAAAGTTGTTGGGGGTGCCAAAATTGGGGAGTCTGATATCCTTCATTGATTTGTTGATTTTTCCCCAGTGTTTCTCGTATCTGACCCATTTATTTTGAATTTCTCGATGTGGGTCCTGAGACATCTTAGAACAATACTCGGTTGATCATTTCATGTGATTAAGAATACATTTGCCTAACATATATATGTCATGTTCTTCTTTGTTTTGACCCTGCTTGAATGCATCAATGTACTTGAGCCTTTCTACTTCTTGTTGCACACTTTCATACCATCGCTCCATGTTCTTGCTTGTTTCGAGTGCCATGAGAGTGTCCTCCTAGAACACAACTATCTTTTCTATAAAAAGGTGCCACTCTTTTGTGAATTTTTTGTAAGATTCTTCAAACTCGCTTCTCATATATACTGTGGTTTGGGTGGATCCCTAGTAGTACTCATCCAGGTGGCGTAAATGTTCTAGTTCCTTCCCAGTGATGGACAACTCTTTTTTGTCTCCTTTATCCCTGTCTAGGGTGGCATCTGAGAGTTTCATCCCCACACCAAGAGACTCCGACGTTCAAGAATCAATGGTGTTTATCAATCTCTCCTCTGTAGTGATGAGGATGGAGCGGTCCAACATGATCCTCCTCTTCTTCATGGTTATTTTGATGATGGCCTTTGTTTTTTGATCGTAAGAGATCACATAGAAATCTGCTACCTCATCTACTAGCTCGAGTATCTGCTGATCACCCCATGTGAGTGTGTTTCCCAGGTTACCAGTGGTGTATACTTATTCAAGGTCGGGTTCCTGAACTCCCTCGTTGTGTTCTGAGGGCTCAGCCTTTACCTGTCTCTTGTCAGGGACCTGAGTATTGAGCAGAGTAGAGACATTGGGCACAGACTTGTTACTTACCTTCTCATTGGCCATTGAATCATTGATTTCCTTTTACGGGGATCCTTATTTTGGCTCATCTGGTTCATGCTCATCCTTTAGATTATGTACTCCGGTTTTCAATCCATCAGGTCCCTTCGTTTTGAGGTCACTTTCATATTTTGTTCCCTTTTGTGGGAACTCTTAGGTTTGGACCTTGGGCTTAGGAGAAGAAGCCTTCTCAGGTCCCTTTTCTTCTTGGACATGCACAGGGGTCCTTTGAGATTCTTCCAAGCTCTCACCATCACTATATACATTGATGAACTCAGTCATAGGATTAGGCGCACTTGTTTCTACTGATACCCAACCTATCTCTGATTGAGTCGTTGTGCCTACCGATGAATTGGTTAGTGGTGTTGTGGATTCAGGGTCATCTGACCCATTGGTGTTATCAAGATTTATGAAATTGGGGCCGCTTGGCTCTGTCGGGATTTCTTTTGGGCTATGAGTCAGAAGCCTTAGCAACCTGATATTGGGTCCAGGATATCTCACATCAAACCCATCATCTGCAGGGAATGTTTATACATAAGTGTCCCCCTCTCCTGTGCATTCAAAACCTCAGGGAAATACTTGTTCTGTGCTAGGGTTACCTAGAAAATGTCTTCTTTTTGGATGGCTTCTTGAGGGGCTTCCACCACTTCGAATGGTTTAGATGCTATCCTTTCTTCTTTGGCCCTGAGGATCTCTTGAGATGATTGTTCCAAGGCCATTGTTTGCTCCTCCCAACTCATGGCCTTGAATCTGGTTTCTTTAGGATTAGCCATCCTTTCCACCACCTCATTCCACTCTTGAGCATTTTCGGTGAAAATTTCATCCTCAAACTGGTCATGGGCATAAGGAAAAAATGATGATACCTGTGATGCATGTTTCACGACCAGACCCTTGGGATTGTGCTTGTGGAAATGGCCAGTCTGGAATCAGAATTCCAATTGACTTAACCCTTCTTGCTTGGCTTGGGTGGTGTCTTTAACCATGTATAAGCCAATATGAAACCCATAAGGTATGAAGGCCCACTTCTTTTCCTTCACTAAAGTGGTGTTGTAGCCTTGAAAAATGGTCTGATAACAAATTTCGCCTAATACTAATCGACCAGGGACATATATAGGTAACATATGGGGTGCCCCTGTGGCACTGAAAACCCTAATGTAGGTCTTGTGCTCATCTAGATACCAGTGACCCACTTTCAATACAACCCTTTTGGCTGCATCCGATAGCCTTGGGAACTCTTTCTTGAACAACAAAGAATAAATGCATGCAATGAAATGATCACATATAAGAGATGATTTCTTGTACCTTTTTTCCCATAAGATGTCGAAGTATACATGGATCCGAGGCTCAAAGGGATGCCAACTTAATTTCATTTCGACAAAGACATTATTGGCACAGATGACGTCCAATAGATACGAGGCCATGTAGAAGGAAGGGGTTTCTCCCTTTGTCGGTGTCTAAGCTTTTCGTATGCAAGTGCTCATCTATTTGGAGATGATTGCACCCTAGTTAAAACCTATTCCAGAAATGGCTACAGTATAATCTAGAGGCATCCATGCCTTTGAAAACATGACACAATCTTTCTCCCCATGCAATCGAAAGAGGAGGGCCATTAGATAGATGTAATGCTCTCTCAGGTTGGCCGTTGGGTACCAACCAGAGGTACAATTGGTGAATTTTTTATCCTCTCTCCACCAGGACACCATAATCTTGCTGGTGTCATGCTTCTGATAGAAACTCAAAAAATATTTAGTGCTTAAACGTTCCTCCAGCTCCCTGAGCTTGTAGTAACTCTGAGATTAGACTGGGAGGAAAAACTCGACGCATCCACCGTTATCATCATTAATTAAACACCTATGTGCATTAGTGTGATCAATAAGCCATTGTAGGAGTTTGATGCAGGGAAATACTAGAGTCTTGCTTGCCACCATGTGAAAATAAGCCTTGCAGACATTCAGGAAAAATTCATCATCGTGTTTTCTCGTATCAGGATCGTTGTGCAGGGCATACTCAAGGGTTTCCTCCTTCTTGATTTTCTTAAATAGTTCTTCCTAGCGAGGGAATATTGTTTTGGTCCCGATGTTCACCTCTGTGTCTCCAAAGGTCGTAGGCTAGACGAAGGCCTTCTTGGTGGCTGTCTTGATGACGGGCACTGGCATTGGAGAAAATTCCAATTGCCTTGCGACTGCTGGGGAGGAACCTTATCTCGCCTTTGGTTCTTGTAGATTTGGTGCCCTTGGGGATTTCCTAGTGGTAGGTTTCTTCAGAGGCATTGTTCCTGCAATTGAAAATGATGCTTTATACATGTGTACAGAGTACCATTCAACAAAAACATATGAATTGAAGTGTAAAACACCCATAATCTGGTACATACCTGTAGTGCTTGTTAAATTGTTTTTTTAAGACTCACTGGACCTTAGAAGCTTTCTCCGAATCGCTCGTCTTTCTCCTCTGGGTGATCCAAACTTATTTGCGCGTAGAATGAGCTCATAAATAATGCATCAAAAGAATATAATGTGAGAGATCCTTCCAGTCGTATCAACCAGTTAATATGAGTAATGGATGCAATTCAAAACAAACTACCATCGAATCTCTACAAATAAATTCTACGTTGGTTGACGGTGGAGGCACAGAAGGAGATGCATTGTATTGGGAGGCTTAAACAATCCTTTTGGTTTACGCATGAATTAGAATCTAATGCATGATCCTGGAATTAATTAACCTTTTAAATGCATCATATATAGCGTATCTTAGAGCTAAAACATCCCATCACGTCGCATTTCTCAGTGGACAGGTCGGGGGTCAGCGATACCTTGCGTATGTTTCCATTGGTATCCTTCTTAGGAAACTTCCGATGCTGATGAGTTTTGACGCACGACGTGGGAGGTAACATAAAACTCAGATGGATGATGTCGACGAGTATCGGGGATCGGTGATCGAGGATTTTTTCAAGCGCGTAGTTTCTTTGCAGGTTACATCTTCGTAAATACCTGATGCCGAAAACATTTCGGTAGTTAGTGAATTGCGATATCTTTCCTTTACTCGCGTAACACTTACTCTCTTCAAAACTTCCCGACACTGACAAGGGTTAGTCATCGACGAAATTATTGAGTAGCACCTATTGCGTAATCAACATTGTCATCTATCGACGACGATGGAGGTCGGGGATCAACTATTTTGGTCCTCTCGGGCAAAATTTTTCATCTCTAATCTTTCCCGATGTTGAATTCCTTTAGCTCGTTGGGGATAAATTTTGGTTGTTAGTTCTTTAATTAAATGTTAGTCTTTCTTAATTCATGATGATTTTCACTTTCCCGAACAAATTTGAAAGAATTAAAATGAAAAACAGAAGATGAGCGAAGGCAACATTTTCATACTAATATTGAATTAGACATTCATAAGAGATCAAGTGGTACCCAAAAAGTGAAATTTGACTTAGAATTTTAGGGTGTGTTGAGTGCTCAACACCATGATAAGACAATAATGATTCATTTTACATCAATTCAACAATGCATCATATACCAATGAAACCACATTGATCCATCTTCATCTATGCATCATGTATCAATGGCAACTCATTGATCCATCTTCATCTATGCACCATATCAATGACCTCATATGATCAATCCATTCACATCAAGAAAAATACATACTTCATCAATATACTATGATAAGACATTGTTCATTTGAAATCAATCAACATCAATCATTTGACATCAAATCTTGCACCTTTGACATCATTCAATCATCCTTTGGCATCAATCAATTCCTTGACATTCATCATTTGAAAACAATCAATCAATTATCCGTTGGCATCAATCAAACAATGAATCCCTTGACATCAACCAGTCACTTGACATTAATCCTTTGACATCGATTAATTAAACCTTTGTCATCAATGAAAACATGATTCAACAATATCCCCCTTGGGCATTGATGGAAATACCAACATTGATGCCAACATGTAGACAAGGCACGCTCTACATCAATAGTCATCAATCACTATCTCTCCACATCAATAATAAACAATCAACAATCACATCAATGTGAAGATCTCTCCCCTTTTGACATCAATGGAAAAGGGTCATTCTCCTCTTGGGTCTTCTCACCTTGCTTGAACTCTCTTTGGGGATGCTCCCCTTGCCTAAATTCCTTTGATCTTCCTTTGAATAATCTCTTGCCTTTTGAACAAGGGACATCACTCTGATGTAATGCTGAAGATACATCACTCATACCCCCTCTATGATCATTGCTCCCCTTGGAATTATGCCTTTGTGCTTTTTATTCAAATATAGGGCTCTTTCCTCCCAGAAACATGGGAAGAAGAATTAATCCCCCTATCATATTTGCAATATGAACAATATGCTTCTGCTGCAAATGCTACTGCTCAACTGGATCATAGAACACTCACTCTTTCTATGATGATCCTTGGACTTGTCCATGCATCAAAATTCATGCCATACCATGAAACAAAATATATGTCAACAATGAAATAGAGAATCATGAATGGAACATCAACCAAGTACATCATGTACCAAATTGTGTTCCCACCATGCACAACAGCCATGTACATCACTACCATACAATTTTCCATAAGATATCATCAATGGAGTGTATCAACCATATACCTCTACCAACATGCCAAACATGTGCAAGTACTGATATGCCAACCATGTGCATATACCAATCATGCCAAACAAGTGTCATATGTCTCCATCATGAATCAAGTATCACAATCATGTATCTCAATCAATCAAGTGTCTCAACTATATCAACCAATACATCATGTACCAAAGTATGTGCTAATCAAGTAATACCAATTATGTAATTTTAGGCAAGTACTATCATCAAACATATACCATCTATGAGTGTACCAAATATGTACAAAACATGCATCACCACTTGTACCAATCAAGTACATTAACCATGCACCACAAAAAAATGAATCCTCATGCATGTATGCCAATTCCACCATAAAACATGTGCCAATCAACTTGCTAGTAGGTGCCTCTACCAATGTACTAGGAGTGTACCAATCACACATCAATTATGACTCATCAATGATGTACAACATGATCACTTCATTAACTCACCAACTACATGTCCCAATATGAAGTCCAACCATGTGCCAAATGTATGCACCAAGATATCCATCAAATATGCTTCTAATAATACATCGAAAGACATATCAATGAAACTGAAATATGTACTAGCCATGTACCCCAACAGATCAGCCTCAATCCTCCATTCATTACAACAAATACTAAGCATACAAAAATATATGTACTAGTAGTGTGCTTCAATAGATCATTGACATCTTGACGCAGGCGCGCCCGCTAGGCACGTCCACTCACAGGATCTTTCCTCCTTCCTCGGCCCGAAGAACTAAAAGGTTATTCTATTTCCCTATCGGGAAATTTTCACCCACAACAACTCTCTCATGGGATCTCCCTTTCTTCTATCAGGAAATCAATGATGGCCTTTCACTTTGTTATTGGGGTTCCTCCTATTGGGATTTTGGCACTTATGATGTCCAAACAACTTGTTTTATCGATCCCCAATCCCCGATACACTCCCCTACTGCCTTAGCCTCCCGGGCTAAGCCTTTAGTCCACATGAAATTCCCCTATATGACAATAGTCATACCTCCCATCAGGGTTTCAGACTTTCCAATGTCCAAATACACTCATCCTCAAGATTCGCAATCCCTTGAATCCCGATTTCCCGACGTGACGTCAGCTAGCAACTCCTGTCCACCTTTAGCCTGATCAACGGTCATGATTGCCTATGGTATCAATGACTCTAGATCTCCCTTGGGACTTCGGGGTTTAAAATGTCGAAAAACATTTTCCCACGGGATTACCAATCTTTCAAATCCTGGTTCTTTGCTATGCTGATAGCTGGCCCCTTAATGGTGCTTCCCTCCTTATCGGGGTTTCGGACTTCACGATTCTGAAATGCATAAACACCTTGTCACCAGGATCCCCGATATCCCAATGACCAAAATTTCGATAGATGACTTCCTATCGGGACTTTCCCTGATGACTCTGATTGCTACCACGCGTCCCCTCAAGATGGACGGTTCAGATTTCTCCTCGTGTTTTCGAGACTTCTGATGTCCTGATTTTCATGACCTCAGAAACTCCGATTTCCCAAGCACCGATATCTCAATGTCTAGTGCCCGGATCTCCAGAATGGGCGATCACATGACATGCATCCTCTCTTAGATAGATGGCCTAGATTTGTGTCGGGGTTTTCAAGGTAGACTTACCCAATCTCCTATCCATGGGACTGTCAATATCCTGACTTCTGACGCCTCGATCTCCACCACGTTTCTCCACTAATGGATGGTCCAGATCGCTCCTCGCTATTTTGAGACTTGAAGTGTCTCAAATTTCTCGACCTTGATAATCCTGATATCCCGAGTGTCTATATCCCGATAAGCCAACTCCTTCGGGACTTTCACCTTCTGTTCATGAGCTTAACCCTCATGCAACTTCTGTCAGATCCGACGACTGATGTGTGATTGCTCAAGATATGATGGTTCAGATTATCTCTTCTCCTATGCGCTCTCTGGACGTGAATACCTTCCAATGGTCTAGATCTCCTTGGTCGATCCGACGGCTATCGTGCTCCCCTTGAGCTTCTGTGCACTTTCTTCCTGCACTTGGAAGAATTTCTAGTTCTCAAAGGCCTCAACCTTTGGCCTCCTTTTCCTCTTCTCTATGAACTCTTCAACTCTGAGTTCTCGACTGCATGTTCTCCTTGACGTTGTTCCTCCTGAGCTTCTGGGAACTCTGAACTCCTCCAAAGAGTTCTTCAACCTATGCACTCCTTGCAGCCTCGACTCTTTGCACTGAAAGCACTGTTCCTCCTGAGCTTCTGCGCCCGAATCCTCAAGGGACTATATGACTCCTACGCCTCTATAGAGTCTTCACGCACGCAAAAGTGCTATCTCTTCTGAGCTTCTGCAAGTACTCAAACCCCTAAGGGATTTTATCTTTCTTCTCCCATAGATGGAGAATATGGACGCCCTCTTGGCTATCCTCTACCTCAAGCAACCTCTTGCTGAGTGCTTCTAGGTATTCAGTAACCCCACGAAGATCCTTCAGTGGATTCTTCCCTCAATTACAGAACTCAAAGAGTTCTCTTCACTTCTGTGCCTATCATCACACTGTCTCTATGCCCTCCTGGCAGAGTATCTTCCTTCATAACTTCCAATAGTTCTACCCTCTTGTGCACCTATGCACTCGCTCGATGCCCACCTAGAAGAGCTCTCAGAATCCTCAGTGACTCTGGTTATTCCCTGGACTTCTCAACAGAAGTCTTCCTTTTTGCACCCCTTGCACCTGCTCAATGCCCACCTGGCAGAGCTTCACATAATCCTCAGTGATTCTGGCTTTTGTCTGAACTCACAACAGATTTCTTCCAACTGCACCTTGTGCCTGTGCTCAATACCCACTTGGCAGAGCTCTACAAAATCCATAGCAGAATTCTGTCTGAAACTGTGTCTCTCATACACAACCTTGCCTCCAAGGTATTGAACAACCTTGAGGTCTTCTCCTGAGTTGTTGATTCCAGCTCTTGTGCCACGACACGTCTTTGTCTGAACTTGCAATGTTCAGAAATGCATCCTTTGTGCATGGCTATCAGAACCTGCAGTGTTCTGTCACACCCTCTTGGTGTGAAGCCTCAAAGACATTCACCTGAAATCAAACACCTCTGTGCATGGCTATCAGAACCTGCAGTGTTCTGTCACACCCTCCTGGTGTGAAGCCTCAAAGACCTTCACCTGAAATCAAACACACTCCTACAAATGAACAACTACAGTATACATCTACAACATATAAAGAACACTCACAGACATCCATTCAACACAGAATAATGCAGGAAAAACTGCTCTTTGTATTAAATATGGCAAATTCCTGTATTTACAATGTGTTCCTGAGCACGTCTTGTAACAAGGTCTCGCCTCTTCTCTTCTGCTCTCTACACGCAGATCCTCTACTATCTCAACTTCACTAACTACAAAATGAGATACTACAAATCTCTTTTACCTGAGGGGGCTCTTCGAGCTCTTCCCTCCAACCTACCTACCCTATTCAATTTCATTGAATGGGTTGTCTAGTCCACATCTGGATCTAGATCTCAGCCATACAAACAGTAATGGCTGATATACCTAATGCCTGTACAAAGGCATGACTCTACATCTCAATAGCTTACAACATTAAATTACATTCAATTCATATTTAAATGAGGATTGTGCCTCTCTCTTCAGCTTTGAATGCACGTGCTCGATGTGGCTGGCTGGATGGCTGGCTGACATGGAGAGATGCTCCTGCATCACATATATATCTACCATCATCAATATATATCACATAACCAAGGTACCATAACTTCACTATCATAACCAACATTGTTCTTCAACAGAAAATGCCTTAATCCATACTCATGGGTTAGTGCCATGCATCCAAGATAGCCTTTCATTTTATATCATCACTTTACATAATCCAATATGTAATCATGAAAAGCTGTAGAAAATAGTGTCAGAACCTACAACAAATTATGTCAGACCCTACAACACAGATTTATATCATCACATCAAGCTTCAACCCATGTGCATAGCCCTTTTCCCTAGACTTTACCACATATACGCGACCTGCTAGATAGATAGCTCGTGTATGTATGTGACCTATTCAAGATCAGCCTATGTATGTATGCGATTTTTACCACTGTCACCTACATATTCTTCTGTATATGTTGTACTTAAGCCTCCTTTAAGGATTCCATTCTTCTCTGGTTGTTTAGTCTTCTTCACCCACTTCTAAAAGTGTCCCTGCTTCTCAGAACTTGAGCTCTGAGCTTCCATATTCTCAAAGATGTCTCCCTTCCTTACCTCATTCCTTCTTCTAGTCATGATATATGATGTCCTCATCATGAAATTTCTTCTTGTTTTCCAACAATCCTAGGATTTGTGGCCAAATCCACTACAGTTGTAGCATCTCATGCTGTGACAATGAACAACAATGTGTCCAACTTGATCACATCTCCAACACCTTATGGTGTTATGAAATCTTCCATTATCTCTTCTTGCATAAGATTTTCATTCCAAATATTTGTGACCATATTCATTACATGAATGACATTGACCATTAAAAATGCTTTCATACCCTTGCTTTGGTGTCCATTTTATTTGAGGTGTAAAAATGGTTTCTTGATGTCTTCCTTGCTTTGTTCTTTTGAAATTTTCTTTTCCTTTTGTAGATGGTTTTATTGCAACATTATCTTCATCCTTTGAGAGTGAGGGACTTACCTCATGCTTCTTTGAGGTGCTTGATTCAACATGTGTAGCTTCTCCCTTACATCTAAGATCTGATTTATCATTTGGTGATCTTTGACTTTTCAATATCTCATTCAAGATGTGTGAGCTATTCAAGAATTTGTTTGACTTCTCTACTTTATTTATAAGATCAACAACTTCAGCTTCTAAATTATGACATGATTCTTCCTTTTCATTTATTTTATTCCTCAATAGTTCCTCTACCCTCTTGGCTTCTTCAATTTGGGTCTTGAGATGGACAATAATTTCAAAACTTTTGCTAATCTCATCACCTACCTTTTTTTTTTTTCATTCTTTAGTTTTGTGATCTCTTCTTCCTTTCCATCTAATTGAGTCTTATTACTATCTTCTTGTTCTTTGAGCATTTTCTTTAACTTCAATATGTTCTTTTGACTTTTCTTAAGAAACTTTTTAGTGTTATCCAAAAGATAGCTATAGTCTATGTAATAGTGGTCATTGCTATATTCATATAGACTTCTTTCAATTTTCTCTTTAAGCTCAAATAGTTTTTCTTATACTTATTCCATGGGATAACAATCAAATGATTTTATCCAAACTACTTCTAGGTTTTCTTCTTCACTAGTAGATAAAAATTCAACATCATCACATTTTGAATTATTGAAATCAAGGGTTTGTGGAGATTCTTTACCTTCATTTGAAATGTCTTCAAGATCTTCCTCTTTGCCAACATCCTCACATGATTCTTTGCCTTCATTTGAAATGTCTTCAAGATCTTCCTCTTTGCCAACATCATCACATGATTCTTTTCCTTCATTCTTCTTGATGGAGTTGTATTCAAGGTCTTCTTTTTTTCCTTGATATGTATCCTCTATATTTATCCATAGATCCTTGGTGGAAGTGCATTGTCCCATGCTCTATTTGATAGGGCTTGAGAGTCCAGTAAGAATGGACTTGAGAGCCAATGCATGATTCTTCTTTCCTTCCCTTTGAGCTCATGCAAACTTTGACTTTTTCTTCAAAGAAACTGATCCACCAATGGCTTCCTTCCAAATACCCACGCCCATTTCCTTTGAATGCACTCTCATCTATATTCTCCAAGTAGAATAGTTTTCCTCCTCAAGGATTGGAACTTCATCATCTATTTGTGTGTCTATGGAGCTCCTCCAATATTGTTAAGGCTTATAGAGAAGGCCTTCTTTGATACCAATTTTTGGACACATTGACTACACTGAGAGGGGGGGGGGGGTGAAGAGTGTAGGGTTCTTTTCCCAAAACTTCCCCTTCATAAAATTCTTAGTTAGAAATCACCATTTACTCATTACTTATTACTGTCATTCATAACCAATCAAATGTAAATATACATCAGCAACATATATCATCAACAAGTCATCATCGCAAGGAACACAAGGAACACAATATGTATGTACATTTTTCTTTTTATTATGGACTACAATCCTTTGGTTTTTCAGCAACAACTAAATAGAGTACAACTCTACAAGAGCACCAGATCTATAATGCAAGACTCAACTTACACACTCAACACCAAATGAGATGAGGCAAAAATCCTCAATAGATATTAATATGTCAATAGGTACGCTACCTGTCAGTAGTGCAACATGCGTATGTACGTGCCCTACCAGTAGTACAACTCATGTATGTACACGGTCAGTCTGTACTACAGCCTGCATATGACTTCTGAGATCTTATGGTTTTCTCTTCAAGATAAACTCAAATCCTTTGCAATCTTCAATCACATTCTCTTATGTATTTCACTCTCCCATCTGATCCATAGCTAGTCACAACACATCCAAGCTCTCCAACAACTAACTCATGCTTCTCAACCATACAATATAAATGCTACTCATAATGTATAAGCAACCGGTATACTATAGAAATCATATCAGTACAAAATCATAAGAGTGCTGCTCACTCCATCAACAAACACAAACCACATCACAACAACCATACCAAGAATTCCTTAAGCATTCACTATGCAAAAAGCAAGAGTATCCACCAAAACAACAATTTAACCATACCTGATTTTCTATGGCATATCTGAGCCCATAGAATACATATCTAGAACCTGCTTCAGTCTCCAAGAGCATGTCATCAACTCAACCACAAGTCTTCATGACTTCATCCACTGTACACTCCCTTTCCTCATTCAACCCACTTATGTATGCGCCTTGGCTCACTATAGCTCGCGTATACCTCAAAAAATAGGGTTTTTGAAATTCCAAGACTTTTTCCATCATGATATCAGACTTGCCAAAACTTGTATGCATCCATGATATCCTCCATATCTCTTCTCTCAGAATAGATATTCAATACATGCTCAAGAGATGCACATTCACAAGAGACCCTTGCCTCTTATTTATACTCTCCAAGTAGCTTCCTTAGAAGCATCTTCTATGTCACTTAACCCACTTCTAGGTCACTTAACCTATTTTCCTCTTTTTAGGGTTAACCACTTTCCTTTTTTTAGGGTTAACCACTTTCCATAAATAGAAAGTTCTCAATTACTTTATCATTTAAATATTTATTCTTGACTTTGTCACCTCACTTTATCATTTAAATAATCTTCTTTGATTTTGTCACTTCACTTTATTATTTAAATAATCCTCCTTGACTTTTTCGCTTCGCTTTATCATTTAAATAATAATTTATTCTTTGCAAGATCTTTGACTTATTTGACCTATTGGGGCTTCAAGCCAACATATGAGGGTCCTTCATCTTCGTAGGGCCATAACTCTCAAACCATGAGGAGTTATGTGATATTCCACATACCATCGGAAATGGCATGATAAGCACTATCCATATAGGATAGTTTGACCAACAATTTCACTGATCTTCATCTCATTATTGCACATATAAGCATAAACATACTTCAAGGATAACTCATCCATAAAAGCATTTTCCTATGAGGGCTTTCACCATAAGGGGATCACTTTAGAGTTCATCCATTTGTGCACCTTATCAACCATGATAAGATAATAATGATTCATCTTTACATCAATTCAACAATGCATCATATACCAATGAAACCACATTGATCCATCTTCATCTATGCATCATGTATCTATGACAACTCATTGATCCATATTCATCTATGCATCATATCAATGACATAATATGATTAATCCATTCACATCAAGGAAAATACATACTTCATCAATATACTATGATAAGACATTGTTCATTTGACATCAATCAACATAAATCATTTGACATCAAATCTTTGACCTTTGACATCATTCAATCATCATTTGGCATCAATCATTCCTTTACATTCATCCTTTGAAAACAATCAATCAATTATCCTTTGTCATCAATAAAAAAATCAATCCCTTGACATTAATCCTTTGAAATAAATTAATTAAACCTTTGTCATCAATGACAACATGATTCAACGAAAGGAAATAGAGGGATCCACATTATTTGCAGTTTCACCCACTTGGGGTGTGATGTCCCTAGCCACCAACAAGCTGGGAAATGACACTATGGAATTTCACTATAATACTAATTTGTGGTAGCCTCGACCACCCAGGTCGGGCCATGTAACACCACCAACAAACTGCTAAGCTCTGATAGTAGATTAAATGTTCATCCCAGAGTAAATATATATATTGCATGCAACAGAAGCACATGATAACATTGTAAGAATCACAGACATGCACAACAAACATCATTAAACACATAATTGATACTTATCTTTGGATTGTGAATACCATCGACTACGTGAAGACCTTCCACGAACCTCCCATCCTTATACCACACTGCTCATCACTCTCAACAGTGGGTCACCCCTGAGCTGGGACTAAAATAAAGGTGGGCAAGGGATTTCCTAGGCTTGGAAAAGCTAACAGGAAGTCACACAGTTCAATAGGAGGGATTCTCTCAGGAGCCATGTACACCCACTTCTCACATACTCTCATTCACCACATGGTTGTCCCACCCTAGGAGTATACACCTTCACTGTCAAACATTTCATCACCTACTCCACCTCTATTCCGGGGCTTTAAGAACATGCCAGACAAGAACTCTCAAAGCTCTATAGCTTCTATTGGAATCCCTCCAGAAGAATTCACTTCCTCAGCACACTCTCTCACTTGGAGAGAGTTGCTCATAGGCTTGAAAACCTGCCTCTTCAATCTATGGACCTTTCAATCCTTCCTTTGCAACCCACAGGATTGACAACTTTTTTCTTCTATCCAACCCCTAAGACAATGGGAAAGGTCCAAGGTAATAATAGAACTCGGGTAAGGCAGAGTACGTCTTAGCAAAATACCAGTGTGCATAAGTTACAGAGGTTCACGATGACCACAGGCTCAACAATGGTGGAAATGGTTGGCTTCTTGCTTGCTCAATGTATGAGTGAATTCCTTTGGATATAGGTGGTTGATTGGTTAGAAAGTGCCCAGAATGGTGAGAGCATGAGAGCCAACTGTGAATCCACCCCCCCCGCCAAAAAACAAGAATTCCCACTTAAAAATGCATTTTCCTGAGCTAACACATGTCGCTCATGAAGCACATTCCTTTCCATTTGGAACTCATTCCCTCTTCCCAAAGGAAGTTAGGATATAATTATATCCTTCAATCAACATTTAGAATAATAATAAATTATTCTTGGACTTAATCTCTTAATCTCAGTCTCTATTTCCAGCCTCTCAACCCTCTCTCCCTTACCCAGCCTAGTGGAGATTAGTCCCCCATACTCTTTCTTCATATTTGGTCTACAAACAACAATGGTTTTAAATTAATAATATGAGTATTTACATGTACAAAACATGCTCTTGGCCTTTAACACCTAGGCTCTTCGACCTAATAAGCCTATTAACTTATAATTGCTTGGCTCACCAGCCTACAAAACATGTTACAATTCATAAATACAACTAGGGATCGTCCTTGTGGATATTACATGGGGTTCCTCCAGGGATGCTATTAAGGAAAAATAATACCCCGCTGGAAGTTATGATGACTTGTATACAAGATGGACCACACTGCGGTAGGAAAAAGAACAAACAATGCCAGAGTTCACCAATTTCTTCCATACCTTGCACACTAAGCTGGGTAACAAATATTCTGAGCGACATCTGGTGCTCAAGTACAATGACGGTCTGCATATATACATCCATATATAAATGGATTTTATAGACATCTCATCCTTGGGCGTGGCCTATTGATATGTCGTCAAAATCAAACATAAGCTTAAACAAAAGACGTGGCAGTTTGGGTCTGGGAACCCCTCACAGTAGAAGCAGGGAAAGGGAAGCCACAACCCGTAGAACAAAGGATAGAAAAATGATAGGAAATCTTAGGATAACCAATCCAAGCCATAATAAAAGAAGGACAGTGGGAAAATGAAGAAAGATACCAGGAAGTGGTGCAACTTCCATAAGATCCCTTGTCATAAAATTGTTACTTTCTACTTAGAGCAGTCATTGGTGGCTGAGGTAAAATACTATAAATCATATGTGGGTTTCAAATTTGAGTCAAAACCATAAAAGGGGACATGGATCAATAACGTGGAACCCAGTTCCATCATTTCTACCACCAAGATCCATCCCGATGAACCTGATGAGCCAGAGGAAGGTGAGCACATATTTCAATCACATATGTGGGTGAAAAATAGTCCTCTGCACTTAATTGTTGCTAGGGATATCCATGGTAACCTCATATCCACAGAGGTCATCAAGCATCTAGACTTGCCGACAATGCTGCACCCGCATCCCTACACCATCAGAGGTCTACATCAAGGAAGCGATCTTCGTGTTAGCCAACAGTGTTGCATGTTGTATGACATCAAGCCATTCAAAGATGAGGTGTTCTGTGATTTTTCTCCCCTTGAAGTTTGTGATGTTATTTTGGGCCAACCTTATTTATGAAAACATCATTTTTTATATGAGTATAGGTCTTGCAATGTTACTATTACTCTCAAAAGGAAATTGTATAGGATACCTGAGGTAGTCCCACTTAGTTCTATTTTCTTGATCTCTGCCAAGCAATGCTGGAAGGCCTTTTCTTAGACCGAGAAGTTTGTCTTCTTCATGAATCACTCTTACAGTGAGAAAAAGGTTGCAGCCACATCCATGGCCTTCGTGACCGACCTCTCCACACATCAAAAGAAAGTGGATAATGTTGTGGAAGAATACAATGACATATTCTCATCACCTACGGGGGTACCTCTGCACTGTCAGGTCAAGAATCCCATCGATCTGAACCCTGACGCACTGCTACCCAATGGGCCAATCTATATCCTCTCTCTGCTAGAAAATGAGAGGAAGAAGCGTTAGATCTAAGAACTTATCCACAAGGGGCACATCTGACCCAACTCATCACCTTGTGAAATCCCAATCATGCTGGTGAAAAAGAAAGATGGGACCTTGCAACTTTACATTGATTACCGAACCATAAATAAAATCACAGTCATGAAATGGTACCTAATTCCCTGAATTGATGATCTCCTTGATCAACTCAAGGGGCCCAAATACTTCAGTAAGATTGATCTAAAGTCTAGCTACCATCAGGTCCCAATAGAAAAGACAAATGTATGGAAAACTTCATTCAAGTCAAAAGGAGGTATTTTTGAATGGTTGGTCATGCACTTTGGTTTGACAAATGCCCCAAAAAATTTCATGAGGATGATGGATGATATATTATGACATTTCACTAATTATTTTGTGGTGGCGTATCTGGATGAAATCCTCATCTACAACAAGACTTGAGAAGAACACTTACAACATATTCAATAGGTTATGCACACTATGTGACAACACAAGCTATATGCCAACTTGGAAAAATGCTCCGTCGACATGGACAAGGTTTAGTACCTAGGATACATTTTTGATGTGCATGGTGTGCATGTTGATCCAACCAAGATCTAATTCATTCATGACTGGCCATCCCCAACCGTGCTCACTGAGCTTCAAAGCTTCTTAGGCCTTGCCAATTTCTATCACAGGTTGATGTTGGGATTCTCCCATATTGCATGGGCCTTCAGCCGAATAACCAGGGGTGGTGGTAAGGAAACATTTGTGTGAGGCCTGTCCCAACATAAAGAATTCGATGATCTAAAGCAGTGCTTGTGCTCAACCCTAGTGCTTTCATTACTTGACCTGCAACAACCCTTTGAGATCGAGACAAATTCTTTAGACTATGCCGTAGGCATAATCATCACTCAGCATGACCACCTCGTGGCCTATCATAGTGAGACACTATCAGATGTTGTCCGTAAGTTATACCCTA
The DNA here is from genome assembly GCA_009831015.1 of Picea engelmannii. Taxonomy (NCBI): domain Eukaryota; kingdom Viridiplantae; phylum Streptophyta; class Pinopsida; order Pinales; family Pinaceae; genus Picea; species Picea engelmannii. Next base: position 82,730 of record ML810728.1, on the reverse strand, counting down.
CTTACGACAAAGAAATGTACTCCATTTCAAAATCCTACTACCAGTGGAGGCATTACATTCTCAGGAAGGAGACAATCATCCACATTAATCATAATCCACTACATTTCATGCAGACATAAGGAAAATTTAAAAATGATTGCCATTAGAAGTGGTCGACATATTTGCAGCAGTTCCACCTCAACATCAAGTATAAAACATGAAGTAATAACTGAGTTGCTGATTACCTTAGTCGTCCTCCAGTTGTGGCACTAACCACAATTCTAGATTATTATGTCCATGAAACCTATAAAATGCCCCACCTCTATGAGACAGATCCTGACTTTTCCAACACCTACCAGATGTTGGGTTCAAATAAAGCTGTCACTAATTTCCATCTTTAGGATGGGTTGTTTTACCATCTGTTCAATCTATGCATTCCATCAAGTAAGTGAGAGAAGATGATTTGGGAAGATCACTACAGTCAGGTTGTAGGACACTTTAGCATGGAAAAGACAATAACAATGCTGCAACAAAATTTCTACTAGCCAAAATTTTGACAGGATGTCAACAAGTATATTTGGTCATGCACTTCCCATACTATTTCCAAATCGATCACTAAGAAACAAGACCTGTACACACCTATACCTACTCTTAATAGACCCTGGAAATCCATCTCAATGAACTACATGTTGGGCCTAACTACATGGAACATGCATCCACTAATCATATCATGGACACACAGGTCAAGGGAACTTGCCAACATAGGATTCATATTTATCGGGTTGTCAAAGTAGGGCATCTCCTGCACCAAGGAAGGTAGCTCACCCAGGGCCAAATT
>ML810728.1:60808-76428 GCA_009831015.1 Picea engelmannii | reverse complement strand
GTTCCACTCATAAATCTAGATAAAAAAGATCCTTGCAAAAGCATTAACCCTGATGAGGCTATTACATATGGAGCTGAAGTCTAGGATGCTATCTTAAATAGATAAAGGTTTGGCATTGTTGTCTAGAAGAACTCTATCTAGTGTTATGTCTATGTCTGTACCATCTACCGAAACAGTGAAAAACAACTCTATCACAAACAATGAATATAAACATGATTATTGTGTCAAGTGATATTATAATAACAACCACAATGTTTAATACTTTGATCTATGACAAGATCAATATTTTATCTCGAGGCCTTATCTTAAAATTTTATAGTATCCTCTTTGGAGAAATATTAAAAGGAATAGTGTGGAAAGTATGTGTAGAAGATCCACACATAGGAGAAGGAGTAGCACCTCGAGAAAGTCTTTTTATGGACGCAAACATAAGAAATATCATAATGTGGTTTAAGTGATCATCGATCACTTTATATGATCGATGATCCTTCCCAGATAGCAGGTGAAGAATTATTGAAGTTAGGAGAAAGATACAATAGTCGTTAGATTCATATCGGACTAGGATCAACCCATTAGAATTTGTGATCTTTCAATATGGATCAAGATTCAATATAGACAGTTAGATTGACATTAAAAGAACCATATCAAACCTCCACCATCTACTCACTGTCTGATTAAACCATGGCCATTGATCGAAGGAAAGTGTTGGTTACTGAGAGGGGGGGTGAATTAGTAATAGTGTAATTATAATCCTTTTTCTCCAAATAATCCAAGTGTTATATCAATGTAGAATTATTATAGAATTATTATCCAATAATGATCAATAAGAAATGAACAATCACACACATACACAATATACCAATGTTTTTCGTGGAAACCCAAATCGGGAGAAAACCACATAATTCTTTATCTTATATTTCTTGAAGAATTACATTCATTGGAAGCACCAACTTCCTTTATTTTCCATCTCCAACTGGAAGGAGGCTTCAACCCCATAGTTTCTCAGGCTAAAACTTGAAGGAAGCTCCAACTCCCCAATTCTCTGGCTACAACTAGAAGGAGGCTACATCCCCCTATGTTCTCTAGCTACAACCATGTGTCCTTGCACCGTCCAACCACCTTGAAGTAGAAGTAGAATTATGTAACCAATGTCACACTATCACTGTGAGATATACTATTGTAAACATGTGCCAATAAACTTGAACCATGAATCAACCATGCATCAACATGTACCTCAACCTGTAATCAACCTGTACCATAAACAAGTGCATCAACCATGCACCAACCTGTATCAAAAAATCTGTAATCAACCTGTACCATAAACAAGTGTAACCAATCATGTACCAAGTATGTACCAATAATGTGTCAAGTACTCATCAACTATGACTCATCAATATGTACCAACATCATCAACTATACACCTCCTGTATGTGTTGATACTGAGAGGGGGGTGAATCAGTATCAAGTACAATTTAAAATCCTTTTCAACTTATACTTAAACCATTCAATTATATCCAATGAGAAATGAACAGTAGTATAAGAGTTACACCAATACACCACAATACACCACAATACACCATGCACAATATATGAGAAATAATCAATGGTTATTGTTCAAGGGAGGTAATGACTTCCAAAGGTAGCTACAACTTCCAAATGTAAAGGGAGGGATAAAAATCCAAGAGGAAGATACAATCCTCCAATATCATGAGAGGTTTGAACTCTCCATCCTTGCCCCTTCCTTCCACCCAAGAGTATATGAGAGATAATAAAACTTTACATTAAATCTTCACCATCAACCAACCATCACATAGAACCTGATAATGCTTCCTGAGACTTCTTCAATTTATGAAATTATTCAATTATTGGAATAATTAGATCCTATAGATAATATTACTCAATGTATTATTTGAAACTCCTCCAAGTTTCACTCCTTGAATCCTCCCCAAAAATAAGTTATAGAAAGAATGGTAGACTTTATTCAATTCTGGTTTATTCAAGAGAGAAAACTTGTATAGAATGGCCCTCACTCAATATTTAACATCAGATTCTGAAACTCACACAAAAGAAACTAAATTATGTACTATTTACAATGAAATTGGTCCCACTTCATTTGTATTCTCTATAAAGAAGTTATGACTGTGTTACTCGGAACACATGTTTATTGACTAGCTTCAGGACTGGTCAAAAACCCTATCTTCCACAGAGTGTATCTCCACCATTATAGCGAATCAAGAGATGAAAATTTTACCATAGGTACCTTGATATGTATTCTCAATACCATAGCAATTTCACCATCTGACTCATTCTATTAAAAAATTTATAGCGAATATGGTAAGATGACTTGAAAATAACATACCTTAGAACACATCACCAAAAGACTTCATCCTCCCTTGAAATCCAGCCTTCTTTACTTCTAATTTTCTCTGAAATTTGACTTGTGTATCAAATTAATGTATAATGATATGTATTTATACCATTTATGTCACTTTCTTTTAACATTAGGGCTGACCTGACACTTTCTTATTTTGTAATTCTTTTCTTTAATTATCTTCAGGGCCTACATGTACTTCCTTCTTCAATTCACTTTGTCATCTTCAAAAATTCATTTCTCCTCAACCATGAGGATCCACGTGATGTGACACATACCACTAGAAACAACATGATGTATACTATTCATCCATGGGTGTTGTATCCACATGTGCATTGTCCTTCATGTCCAAATACCTTCATCAATCTTGCGGTCCAAAACCCATGACTAGGGTTGACATCAATGACAACAACCAATCTTCCAACAATCTACCCCTTTGTCATTTATGGAAAAACTCATGCTCCCCCTATCATCATGATCCAAATTTATCTCCCCCTTTGACATAAATGGAAAAGGGTAGGGCTTCTCCCCCTGAGTTTAATGACAAAATGTAACTCTCTTATTTCGGGATGCTCCCCCTGAACATGTGGCACTCAATAATACTTCATCCTTATTTTTGGTCTTTGGGACTTTTTCTTCCTTGGAATCCTTTTGTGTGGCTTTTGTATTCTCTCTTTTTCATGTCTAGGATGTATATGTTATTTGGTCTTCTTTTTGCATTTGCAACCAATCTTCCTGAGTTATTTTCTCTAATTTTACATTTTCGGGAGTCAAACATAAGAGTGTATCCTTGATCACACATTTTACTAACACTGAGTAGATTATGCTTCAAGTCTTCAACCAATAGAACATTATTTACTTTTACATTTTTTCTTCCAAGCTCTACTACACCTTCTCCAAGTATTTTGGTAGATGAGTCATCTCCAAATGCAACATTGCCACCCTTTCTCTTCAAGATGATGAATTTGTCTTGATCCCCTGTCATGTGTGAAGAACATCCATTGTCTCTGTACCATTCATCTTCTTCTTTACATTCTTCAACGATTAATGCTATTTGACAATCTTCATTGTTTGGAATCTCTTTCCTTCTCCATACTGTGCTTTTCATAGGGACATCTTCATTCATATATTTGCAATCTCGTGCTTTGTGACCAAGATAATTACATTTGTAGCATACAATATTTTTGTCCATCAATGAGGAAAACGAATTATAATTTCTATTGACAAATCCACAATTATTTCCATATCTTCTATTTACACCATTCATGTTTTTTGTGTATTTGTTCTTTTCATTGATTCTACAATTAATTGCCTTATGTCCAAATTTTTTACATGTATAACAATGACCAAGAAAGAAATTTTGATACCTTGGAGTAAGTGGCCTTCTTAGTGATGTAGTCCATCTAGGTTCATGATCTACTCTTATGTATTTTCCTTCATACTAATTGAATATTCTTTGATTCCTGAAGGTAAGAGGTATTTTAGGATATTCATCTCTTTTGTAATCATTCCTTCTTTCTAGTATCCTGGTCCACTTCTCATCAACTGTCTGTGTAGCTCTTTCTTCAACATTCTTGTTGGTATTTTCATCTTCTTTGTATGAAGTTTCACCCATGTATCTAAGATGTGTTAAGTCTTTTGGCACTTGAGATTTTCTTAAGATCTTCCTCAATGAGACAACGCCTTGTTCAAGTTTCTCACAATCTTCTTCTTTCTTCATCATTTGGACATTCCTTACTTCTCCTATTCTTCTTTCTTCTTCGGGTAGAGTTTTCAAGGAAATGTTTTCTTCTCTTAGTTTCTCAAAGTCTTTTAATTGTTTCTTCAAGCTTAAAACTTTCTTTTCACAACTAACCAATTCACTTCTTAGTTTTCTATACGTGTCTTTGAGCTTGCTATTTTCAATCTCAACATGCTTCAATTTTTTAAGATTCTCATCCTCTTGTTGAATAATTTTTGCTTCATGATTTTCTTCTTCTTCATTGGAATTTTCTTCTTCAATGTCATCACTTTCAACCCTTGGATGAGGACATTCAAATTCAACATGTCCTACTCCTTCACAACTAAAGAAAAATAACTGACCTCTATTTGCTTCTTTGAAATATGAGATGTTGTAATTTTCTTCAACTTCTTCTTCTTCTTCTTTTGATTCTTCCCTTGCATAAAGGTCTTGTAGCTTGTCCCGAATCTATTTTTATGATGCACATGGTCCCACCTTGGATTTCACTAAATCTGTCAATCCATATAGGATGGTATCTATTGCCAATTTGTTGTTCCTTTTTGCTATTCCTTCTGAGCTATAGTCTTTGGTTTCTTCAAAGCATTGTATCCTGAAACAACTGAGAACCAAACATCTACCCCAAGAGCTTTCAAGTAAGTTTCCATTATATTACTCTAGTGTTCAAAATTGATTCCATCAAATGGTGGAATCCCATTTGGAATTTTGTCTTCCATTTCTTCTTAGGAGCTTCCTTCCAGTCGTTAAACTATACTGAAGGTAACCTGCTCTGATACCAATTGTTGATACTGAGAGGGGGGTAAATCAGTATCAAGTACAATTTAAAAACATTTTCAAATTATACTTAAACCATTCAATTATATCTAGTGGTAAATGAAAAATAGTATAAGAGTTACACCAATACACTACAATACACCATGCACAATATATGAGAAATAATGAATAGTTATTGTTCAAGGGAAGTAATGACTTCCAAAGGTAGCTACAAATTCCAAAAGTAAAGGGAGGGATAAAACTCCAAGAGGAATATACAATCCTCCAATATCATGAGAGGGTTGAACTTGTCCTTTCCTTCCACCCAAGAATATATAAGAGATAATACAACTTTACATTAAATCATCACCATCAACCAACCATCACATAGAACCTGATAATGCTTCCCGAGACTTCTTCAATTTATGCAATTATTCAATTATTGGAATAATCTGATCTTGTAGATAATATTACTCAATGTATTCTCTGAAACTCCTCCAAGTTTTACTCCTTGAATCCTCCCCAAAAATAAGTTATATATAGAATGGTAGACTTTATTCAATTCTGGTTTATTTAGGAGAGCGAACTTGTACATAATGCCTCACACTCAATATTTAACATCAGACTCTGAAAATCATAAAAAAGAAACTAACATCTATACTATTTCCAATTAAATTGGTCCCACTTCAGTTGGATTCTCTATGAAGAATTTATGATTGTTTTACCCAGAACACTTGTTTATTGACTAGCTTCAATACTGGTCAAAAACCCTATCTTCCACAGAGTGTATCTCTATAATTATAAAGAATAAAGAGATAAATCTTTTACCATAGGTACCTTGATATGTCTTATCAATACCATAGAAATTTAAACATATGAATCGTTCTAGAAATTTTTTTTTAGAGAAAATGGTAAGATGACCTGAAAATAACATACCTTAGAACACATCACCAAAAGAGTTCATCCTCCCTTGAAATCTGACCTTCTTTACTTCTGATTTTCTCTGAAATTCGACTTGTGTATCAAACGAATGTATAATGATATGTATTTATACCATTTATGTCATTTCCTTTTAACATTAGGGTCGAACTGACACTTTCTTATTGTGTAATTGTTTTCTTTAATTATCTTCAGGGCCTACATGTACTTCCTTCTTTAATTCTCTTTGTCATCCTCAAAAATTTATTTCTCCTCAACCATGAGGATCCACGTGACGTGCCACATGCCACTAGAAACAACATGATGTATACTATCCATCAATGGATGTTGTATCTACATGTGCATTGTCCTTCATGTCCAAATACCTTCATCGATATTGCGGTCCAAAACCCATGACTAGGGTTGACATCAATGACAACAACCAATCTTCCAACAGTATGTGCCAACTCATCAACTACTTGTCTCAACCATGTACCCAAATTGTGCCTCAACCAAAAACCCTCATCAATTTCATCATCCAAATATTATTTTTAAATATGTAATATACCTAGTGTATATGATAACATACCTGCAAACCTTCCTTAACTTTAACAACAAGAGACTAGCATTTTCATCAAACATTTCTTTAGTCTCACAAGACTAGTTTTGGATTAGTCAACAACCCTAACTTGAAATAATCATAAATTTATACCTGTAATGAATAAAGATCTGAAACTGACATACAATGTTAGTCAATGTGTTTTATGCAATTCCTCTAGGTGCCACTACTTGGAACCTCTCAGAAAAGGATATATGGAAAAAATGGAACACCTTGCTGAATTCTGGCTTATTCTAGAGAGAGACCTTGTAGAGTGCGCCCCACATGGAATATTTGTTGACATTATCTAAAAATGTTACAAAAAATACTAAAGACTATAATATAACCAAAACATTTGGTCTTACTGAATTTGTATATGTTATGAAGAAGATATGACATTTTTACCCGAAACACCTGTTTTTGACTAGTTTCAGGACTAGCCACAAACCCTATTTTCCACAGAGTGTAACTCCAAAAATAAAATGACCCACAAGATGAATTTTTTACCACAGATACTTGGATATGTTTCAAAAATTACATAGAAATTGCACTATCTGAATCATTTTAGAAAAAAAGTTATTGCGCAAATGGTGAGATGACCTGAAAAAAACATACCTTATCTAACATCATCAAAAGAATTTATCCTTCCTTGAATTTCGGCCTTCTTTTCTTCACTTTCCTCATAAATTAGGATTATATATCATTTGGTTACCTCAGAAACCTATAGATATTCAATATTCTCAAGTGTTTCTTAAATGATATAGCCTTGCTTCTTATTTATACTCTCCAAATAGCTTCCTTAAAAACATCTTCTAGGTCACTTTGCCCACTTTCCTTATTTTAGGGTTAACCCACTTCTAATTTCTCCATTAAATTTATTATTGAATTAATTTATTTTGTATTCAACTTGAATTATAGTACCCTCATCAATTCACTTCAATATTTACCTTTTAAAATCTCTTAAACCACTTTGACTACTTTGACCTTTTGGGGCTTCTAGATGACATATGAGGGTCCTCCAACTTCGTAAGGCCATAACTCTCAAACCATGAGGAGTTATGTGATGTTCCACATAAAATAAAAAAATGGAATGACATGTAATATCCATATAGAATAGTATTACCTAAAAATATATCAAAACTCATACATTTATCCATCAAACCAACTTGGGTCCATTACCCAAACCTAGGTTCTCCAACTTCTCAAGGCCATAATTCTCTAACTGTGAGGAGTTATTTTATACATACCACTAGAAATGAAATGATAAGAACTATCCATATAGGATAGTTTCACTAAAAAATTCACTAATGTTCATCTCATTATTCCACAAATAAGCATGGGTTCTTTAACCATACTTCTAGGATAACTCAATCCACAAAGCGTCTTCCCGTGAGGGATTTCACCATAAGAGGAACACTTTGGAGTTAATCCATTTCTACTTATTATCAACCATCACAAGACAATAATGAGTCATTGTTACACAAAACAATATTGTGCCCATTACCCAACCTTTGTGCTACAGGGCTTTCTTCAAGGGTTGACATCAATGACAACCAACCTTAATCAACATAAAGGATTAGGAGTAATACTCCACCAATGACCATGGCCAATATAGAAGGTGAAGATACATTTCACAAGATATGTAGCACAGATTATAACAAAGGGTAGACTCCCCAAAATATTATTAATCATTGATCACGATTCCATGCATCAAAATATTAGGGATTTTTCCCCCCAGGGTATATGATATCCGAGGTGTATCTTAGCCCCCGAAATGAATGGAGGCCATTCATTCCAATATTTGATTAAATCACATTTGTCAATGTGTAATAAGTTTAAAAAAGTTTTATAAAGAGCCCAAAGGCTTAGCGTCGGTCACCACCAAGGTCACTTGACAATTGAATTGCTTGGTCACTTATGTGCAACACATAGAGATTAAATTTTCATATGGATTTAGAATTTTGTCACCATAAGAGTGGTCATGCGAAATTAAAATAAGAATTAGGCCCGAGGTTAGCACCAATAGAATAATACAAGGTCACATGTTTCGATCCTGAGATCATTTGGAAATTAAAGGACCAGGACCCAGTACCAAGAAAATAACAATCCAAGGTCACCAAAAAACAGGTCATATGGAATTTATGTAGAGACAGTCCTTAAAAGGCTCAAAAGAGTGCCTAAAACTAAATAGGATGTATTAATTGTAGAATTAGGAATTAAAAAAGGAAGATATTGTTTAAAATAATATTATTATTACTTAAACAAAAGGGTGCAATGTTTCATTATCAAAAGACACATTGGTTCAAAGTCACACCCTTTAGAAGACTACATGAACAAAAATGCATGATGGGAAGAAAGTGTCTCTGTGGTCTACATTAGAAGATCAAAATCAAGTGCAGACTCCAAGGAAGAAATATGAAGATACTTATTAAGTGAGGATGGAAGGGAGGAGCAAGGAAGGATTCTCATAACATATGATATGAGAATAGGGAAAGAGAGACCGAAAAAAGGAAAAACAACCTTCAAGGAATCAAAAGAAAAGAAGAAGTGTTACAAGGGAAAACCTCTCTATGGCCAAGGGTAAACCACAATAGACAGGTATGACTGCAGAAATCAACTCAATTCCAACATGTGCTATATAAAATAATGTGCAATACGAGGAAGAAGCCTACCTCGATCCAATCGTTTGATGTCGTTCCACTATTGATCACTTTGACCCAAAGCTTTACACCTGCAAGAAGTTATCAACAAACAAGCGATGCAAGTATATAGTGACAATATATAAAATGAGTTAGCACATTAGATAGCACAATCCATTAACAAACATTACAAACATGCCCATGGATAATAATCATATATTTTCAAGATATTGATAGGACATGAAAACTGTATTTCCATTAATAACTTATCAACAAAATTATCAACATTATAGACTTCCGTGTTGTCATGGTTCGAAACCAAGAAACCAAGTTCCTTTCAATTGGGTCTCCACCACTTCAATCCTCCACCAAAGGAAATCTCATAACAAAGAGATAATGAGATCCCCTTGACAATAAGGGAAGAGATTGGGGGCTGAACACTGTGTTCATACTTGAGGGACAAAGGGATGCAGACTTAATATGAAGTAATTTCTCCAGAGTAAATTTGCTCCAAAGTTGAATTCTTTCTCTCTCTTTTTCCATAGCTTGAAATTGTGCTCTTATAGCCTCCAGAATGCAAATGAAGGGATGAATTAGAATGTTTCCAGAATATGGAAGGCTAAAGATCAGAGATCATTTTTCGTGACATGGAAGCCCGACCTCATTTTGTATTTTCTAGCACAAATCCTGATATACTTGAGTTGTAGTGGAGCAACAAGCATATATGCACGCATCTTGAAAAGTAGTTAGGAAGTGTATATGTGGAAAAATATATAATTTTGGCTCTGGATTTATCAAAAAGGGGTTGATAAGTTGGCATAGGGAAATGGAAAAAGGCCCTTTGTGCAAGATAGCAATGGTGAGGCAAATATTGCTATAACATATGCCCCCTAATGTGTGAGATCAGAGGAGTATCTATGCTAGCCGAAATACATTATAAATAACCCAGAAATGGAGTGGTAGAGAACCAGCTGGATGAACTCAATTGCTCATTACATTATGTACTGAATTTTCATACATGGATACCAAGAATACAATGCAGATCCATGTGGAAAATATACCAACAAGTGTTCATGGCCATGAGTAGGCAAGTATAATGCGACTACATGCCTATAGTTGTCATAGTCACGAACAAGGCCCAATGAAACCAGTCTAAAAATCAATCTAAAGATATCTGTATACCATGGAGTACAATCTAATCTCCCATGATCATTGAAGTTAAATAGGTATTGGTATGATGAAATGGATACAACAGCTCAGGAAAGCTGTGTTTACAAAGTGATGTCTTCAAGTATTAAATACAATCTGCCAATGGTGCAAGTCTTCATCATGTGAATAAATGAGTTGAGGTCGAACACGATGAGACATCATTTAATTACCTGTCATTGAGGTATACCATTAACAAACGTGAGACAACCTACCAATGATGAAAGTAGGTATCAAGGCACTGAGTGCATCTCTACAAATGTGAATAAAGGAGTTGGTTTCGAACATTTGAGAGATCCATTGATCACGAGACATTGATGTATTCCCATCTGTCAATAACGAGAGAGCCTGCCACTAATGACTGCAAACCTCAAGGTACTCATAAAACTCTAAGTCTCGTATCTAGAATACATGAGCTGAAGTTGATGGAAAGAGACCCACTAAAAGGAGAACATTAAGGCATCTCTCATCAGTCAGCACGAAGAAAAAAGAAAGATCTTCATGATTTGGTGGAGATTGGATGAAGAACATGTTCACGAACCAACGACCCTATGTGTCTTTCACGTGTGCCAAATGCAAGTGGTACACGAAAAAGACCCTTTGAATAACAATCAGTGATGAAAACTGCTGACAAAGGTGAGGAAGACACTAATAAGGCTAATGGCATCCAAGACACTGCATGAATCCCAAAGTGTGAATAGATGTCTTGGCGTCGAACACAAGGGAAACCACCCAGTCAACAACCCATGATGAAATGTTGATTGTTGGGTTCAAGGTGACCTACCAATGATGAAAGTAGGGCTGGGGTGCATCATAAGACCAAAGTATCATGTGATTCTGAGACAAACTAAGGGTATGACCCACATGCAAAGTCAAGATTTTTAAGGAGTGGCCGACACAGGTTGATAGACTTCCTTTGAACAAGAGCATGAGACATACGGTGGACTTTGACAACATAGACTTAATGACTTGACAATTAGATGTAGGAGGCATCCATAATGTTCTCTATAGTGGCTGGAAGATTAACCAGTCGGTAGAGAAAATTCTGTAACGAGATCAACTTCATAAGGCCATGCTAAACCTAAAATTATGATGATGCAAGTACTCAATAACTTTGTGCTCTGTTCGAAGGCGACACGACTGCTACCAATTACAAGACAATACTCCCTTCTCACCCATCTTTTTTTGTTTTTTCATAACAAGTGAATGCTATGATACAGAGGAGGGAACAAGTGTCACAAGTAAGAAAAACTAGTTCCAGTAGTGGAACGTACCTATGCTCAATTCAAGGAAATTCATGCGAGAGATGGATACTCGGGGTGATGTTCCCTCCAGGGTATAGGGTGTCAAATTGTGAAAGATATAGACAAGGCTCTTCTTGGTTGAGGACGCAAATTTCTTAGGCCATGGTTTATAACGCAAAGCGAGAATCGACTAAAGGCTCAATACTGTAAGAAAGGGCATGAGATGCAATCACAATTTAACACCCAAAAATGTCCTTTTTTATATATTTTAGTCTACTTGGTGTGAAAAAGGGGTAAACTTGTGCCAAATCGATGTCTTTTCAAATCCAATTTACAAGTGTGAAGAAGACAAGTTCACTCGACGATCTTTTCCATTTTTTATAGTGAGTCGGAAAAGAGCTTAACTAAGACTCATGATCTTTCAAATCCAATTTAGCGAGTGTGAAAGGTAAAAATCACTCAGTGATCTTTTCAATTTTTAGTAACGATTTGGAAAAGAGCTTAACTAAGACTCGTGTTTGGGAGCTTAATCAACATGTAAAGGGGGAGTCCAAGGCTCCCATCCCAGCCTTTTGCAGAAAGTTGGTATCTTGTGGATAACTGACAATAGCTTGGGAAAACCCAAGGCTTTCCAAGTCAAGGAGGAGAAGGTGCTAATGGAGGATACAGTCTCCATGATGGTTCAAATAATGTCTCTTAATGGAAAATACATAGGTGGGGGAATGGGATGTCTCATCAGGTCATCCCAATCAAAAGGAACCTTGTCAGGACTTGGAGGGAGAGCATTCAGGGGAAGAATAAATCTCTCTCATTCAGAAGTAGGAGGGTGTGGAATGTTGATGACATGGCTAAAAGGTGTTTCATTCTCTTTAGGGAGAGTAGGGTTGACCAGAGATTGCATTAGTGTGGCCACTTCTTCAATTATAGGTTGAAGAGGATGCGTAGTAACGGGGGCAAGAGACGCTTCGCCCTTAACAAAGGGGGTGATATTGGGAGAATATTTCATCGGTGGAACCACCGAGACAATCAAGGGAGAAGTGGTGTGAAGAGAAACCACATATGTCTCAGAATTTGAAGGGCTCTTGGGTGAACCCCATGCTTCTGGTATCTCAACAATAATTGGACACAAATGAGTAAGGTGACTTCCTTTGCAAGTCCTGCAAAAGAATTTAGGCTTACGTCTGAGGCATATAGGATTCTTGATGTAACTAGTAGGGGAAAGAGAGTCATCTCCTGTATGATGAATAGAAGTGGGAGACATGACATGACTATGATTAGGGGAAAAAATAACGGTTCCCCCGACATAATTGGTAGAGGTTGGGGCAAGTTGTCGACGTAGTTGGTAGAAGAAGTTGACCCATCTCCGACATAAATGGTAGAGGTTGGATATGGAGAACCAGTATGACTGACAGTGACTAGGCTGGTGATTGATGGTGGGATTTGAGTCTACTGTCTGGGGAAAGATGGATTATGAAAAATTTCAAGCCAGACAGGATCTTGGTGTACCTCTTGCCCTAGCCAAGAAAGGTGTTGGTTCATGCCAAAATGGTCCAATGAGGGTTGGACGGGCATCATCACTGGGGTATGTGGAGAGACCAAGGTTGTATAAGGATTATTTGAGTGAGGATATATGTTTTCCCCTTGTGAAGGGGTTCCATAAATAAGGTAGCCCGAACCGTAAAACTAGTTCTCTCCATATGCAATACTTGGTGGTAATTAAGGACCTATCATGGAAAAAGTGTTCGAAGGAACTGACATGGCAGATGAAAGATACATGGGCGGGGGGTAATAGGTGGGATAGGCACCCATCTGAGTGTCATCTCCTGAAAGAGCATAACTAGTATTGGATTTGTAGGGAGGAAGGTTCCAACCTCACATGGGGACACGACTCATATCAAATGAAGAAGTAGTCATCGGAGCCATGGTGCCCCCGGGTCCAATGCTAGGATTCATATATGTGGTCTAGGGAGAGGGATGCAGGGGGGAAGGCATATCAACAGAAAAATGGCTAGAGACCCAAGGTGCAGACTGAGCGTTATAATTTTGCATACCATAAAAAACAACTGGATTTGCCCCCATGAACGTCATGGGGGGGAGGTAGCAGTAAATGAGGGAGAAAAAGGAACTCCACTATCCATGATAACAAAGACCCAATAGGAAATCCTATGGTCAACTAATAATCAAAGAGAATACCAAAAGGTCAATCGGCCAATATGCATGCAAACGGGCTAAAGTGGCTGAGTGGCCTCCCTCGCTAAAGAAGGTATGCCTCATCCAAGAGGGACTTGAGACTCCTTTCTAAAGTTTGGAGGTAAAAAAATCAGTTATAAGGGCCCTCATAGGCTTAACAACCAGTCGGTTATACCCCCCCAGAGAGGTAATCCTCCATAAAGGTTATGTGTTGTCTGACCACTATCTGACTTAGGATACAAGCAAAATAACCCCTGCAAGTAACTGATGATAAACCTAAGTCAAGAAACTAATAAACCATTGTATAATCGATACAAAGGTGAGCATTCGTAAGTCCGGATCACCGTATGGGCAGGTTAGCAAAGCACAAAACCTTGAAAGTACCGCCTCTCACAGAGGTACAAATACTAGCAAGATCCCCAAATATGAATAAATCCACAAAAATATCTCTAATGCTAGGTGATTATCCATGGGTTATCCCTTCAACTAACTTCGTGCAAACTCGTGATTAACTCTGGTGTGAGAAGAGCCTCCTGATATTACCAATTATACAATGGATTTCTCAACTCCCTGTCTCAGACACATAAGTTGATTTAATTGCCTTGTAGAAGTTTACTCACAAAATCCTATTCCAAGGCACTAAATCTTAGGCTAGTTTGTGCACCCTAAAAAATAAAATCGTGACTAATCAATTTTAGTTTAAAGTGCAAATTTTATTGGCCGTGATTAGTCAAAGAGGTATGGAGTCAAAGAGGTATGCAAATGAAACTCATGGTGTTATAACTCTACATTAAAATAAAAATAGATATAATGCAAAGCCTAACTTTAACTTTTCAGTGAATGATATGCTAAATAAAAATAGTGCAATATTCAATTTTAACTCTGCAACTCAGAAGAAAAATGAAATCTTTCGCTAAATGTGATAAGCTAATGATAAAGGTTCAAAGACAAAAATACCAACCAATGCAAAAATGCCTATTGTTTTTGTATTTTCAATGTATTTAAAAAGAAAATTCATGGACTGATAAGCGACTTGATATATAAATTCTATTGTGTATAAAATCAATCACTCAAGCAGAATACCAAGAAGCTAAGAAGATATCCCAACTACCAAGGACAAATAAAAAATGAAAAACAAAGAGAAAGATGCTGCCCAAAAATTCAACTCCAAAAAGGTTTCCTATCATCCCAGACAATCTCAACAGGTACCACAAAGACCTAAGAAATCTCAGTGATCCTCAAAACATACCCAACAGTCACTAAACCAAGCAAACAAGCAAGGGGGAAGTGGTATATGCTCCTATTCAAGAGAAAAGTGAGTATATACGCCTCTTATAGTGGTACAACAAGCATATACACGGGACTGTCAGGCAAAAAAGGGTGTATATCTTTTAAAACAAGGCTAGGCAAGGTTAAAAGGATGAAAACTCAGACACAGAGTGAACAGATTCTATCAAACTATGATACGACAAGAAATACAAAGGAAAAATAGCAATGCAAGAAGGAAAAATACTTCAACCCTTAGAAGGAATATCTATCCCCAGTGGAGTCGCCAATTCTATTACAAGGGAAAAAATCTCTATGGCCAAGGGTAAACCACAACAAACAAGTATGACTACAAAAATCAACTCAATTCCAACATGTGCTATATAAACTAATGTGTAATATGAGGAAGAAGCCTACCTTGATCCAATCATTTGATGTCATTCCACCATTGAGCACTTTGACCCAAAGCTTTACACCTGCAAGTAGTTCTCAACAAACAAGTGATGCAAGTATATAGTGACAATATATAAAATGAGTTAGCACATCATATATCACAATCCATTAATAAACATTACAAACATGCCCATGGATAATAATCATATATTTGCAATATATTGATAGGACAGGAAAGGAGTATTTCTATTAATAACTTATCAACAGAAGTATCAACATTACAGACTTCCGTGTTGGCACGATT
>ML810728.1:18528-55173 GCA_009831015.1 Picea engelmannii | reverse complement strand
GGGTAATGGGCCAATATTAGGGCTTAACAAGTATATAGTGACAATATATAAAATGAGTTAGCACATCAGATATCACAATCCATTAATAAACATTACAAACACACCCATGGATAATAATCATATATTTGCAATATATTGATAGGACAGGAAAAGAGTATTTCTATTAATAACTTATCAACAAAAGTATCAACATTACAGACTTCCGTGTTGGCACAATTCGAAACCAAGAAACCAATTTCCTTCCAACTGGGTCTCCACCACTTCAATCCTCCACCAAAGGCAAGCTCATAGCAAAGAGATAATGAGATCCCCTTGACAATAAGGGAAGAGCTTGGGGGTTGAACACTGTGTTCAGACTTGAGGGACAAAGGGATGCAGACTCAATATGAAGTAATTTCCCCAGAGTAACTTTTCTCTCAAAGTTGAATGCTTTCTCTCTCTTTTTCCATATCTCAAAATTGTGCTCTTATAGCCTCCAGAATGCAAATGAAGGGTCAAGTTGGAATGTTTCCAGTATATGGAAGGCCAAATATTGAAGATCATTTATCGTGACATGGAAGCCCGACCTCATTTTGTATGATCTGGCACAAATCCTGATATACGCGAGTTGTAGTGGAGCAACAAGTGTATACACATCTTGCAAAGCAGTTAGGAAGCACATATGTGGAAAAAAATATAATTTTGGCTCTGGATTTATCAAAAAGGGGTTGATAAGTCTGCATAGGGAAATGGAGAAAGGCCCTCTGTGAAAGATAGCAATGGTGAGGAAAATATTTCTATAACAAGAAGTAGGAGCTGGTGTCTAATGAAGATCAGCCAGAGATATCAGATGAATAAATATCTAACTTCATGAAGAAACTCAAGAAAGGAACTGGTAAATACAAAGGAAAGTTTCCTCTAATATGATTCAACTGTGAAAACATTGGACATTTTTCTTCTAAATTTCCCTATCCAAAACAAGAATAAAGTGATTATGAAAGAAATTTCAAAGAAAAAAAGAAGAGAAAAACAAAAGACAAAATGAAGGTCTACAAAAAGAAGAAGACCTTTTACACTAAATAGGACAAAATATCATCTAAAGAAAGTGAAGATGAAGAGGAATTTGAGCACCTATTTATGGTTATATAAACCAAAACTAATCACACTAAAAATACCTTTAAGATTGAAGGGGAATACTCAGATGTTAAAGGAGAAGTAGATCTTGAAGTAGAGTTGATCGGTGCCTTGGATGAACTCAGAAAGTATAAAAAGAAGAACAACTTGTTAAGAGGACAACTGATAGAATTTGAATAAGAACAACAAACAAAAGAGAATGAAGTTTCAAAAACCATAAAAGAATCAGAGAAAATCATCATTGACTTGAAAACTCATCTTCAATAAGTCAAAAGAAATAAATAAATCTTGAATGAACAAGTAAAAAAAAAAAACAAGTCTGTAAGAAGTTAGAGGATGAAATTAGTCAGCTCAAAGGAGAACTACAATGTGGAAATCACCAGTCAAAGTTTGAGAATAGTTCAAATATTTTGAGTGATATCCTTAACAACCAAACATCACCAAATGATAAAGTAGGATTGGGATATGATCAAAATTCAACCTTTACTGCACATAAAACTGATAAAAAGTTAATCAACTACGAAGATGTTCTTAGAAATCCCTTAAAAAGAGAAGATAAGAAGATGCATATGGTACCATTAAAAGTTGTTTTTAATAAGCAAGCACCTCCTCCAAAAGGAAAAGAAAATAAAATGATAAGAAGGATGGTATCAGAAGGAAAAGGAAATACAGTGATTAGAAGGACTCCTCCTAATGTATATCAACATATATTTCTTGGACATTCCTATTCATGCAACAACTTTGGACACAAAGAAGTACATTGTAAAGGCTATAGAAAATACAAACCAAAAAATGTTCAAAGATATAAGAACAACAAGAACAATATAGAGAAAAAAAAATTATAATTCATTCTCTCCTTTACAAAAGTACAATGTTGAATGTCACAAGTGTAAAAACTATGGAAATAAAACCAGTGAATATATATTACCAATGAAATCCTTGAAGATAAGAATCCCTAACAAAAAGGATAAGAATATATGGAAATGAAAGCATATAGAAGAAAAATTAACATAATGTAAAGTGGCCCTGTATGCAAAGAACAAAAAGTGCCAATGGTATATTCATAGTGGATTCTCAAAACATATGACAGGAGATAAAGACAAATTTCTCACTATGAAAAAGAAGGATAAAGCTAAAGTCACCTTTGGAGAAAATGCATTTGCCAAAATACTAGGAAAAGACACAGTTTGTTTAGGAAACAAGAAAAATAAAGCAAAAAATGTGTTGCTAGTAGAAAATTTAAAAATTAATCTACTTAGTGTAATCCAAACCTATGATCAGGGGAATATACTCATTTTTTACTCCCAAAAATGTGAATAAGAGAAGAAGGATCAGGAAAATTAATTTCTATTGCGTCAAGAACCTCAAGCAATGCGTACATCTTAGATATTGAGGAATAAGAAGATGCCATGTGAGTCAAGTAGATGAAATTTGGCTATGGCACAAAAGTATGAGACACTTGAGCCTTGATAACCTAATCAAAGTTAGTAAAAGGGAGTTGTTAAATACATGCCAAAATTCATCAAGACCTCATATCCTATTTGCAAAAAATGCCAATTAGGGAAGCATAAAAGTGTCAGATTCAAGACAAAAGAGCATTCTACATCAAATCCCTTGGAGATTGTTCACTCTGATCTACGTGGGCATTCTAGGACTAGAATCATACAAGATGAACATTAATTCATGTTGATCATTGATGAATACATGAGTATGTCATGGGTATATTTTCTCAAGGAACAATCTGAGGCATTTGAAAAGTTTAAAGCATTCAAGACTTATGTAGAGAATGAAACAGATCTCAAAATCAAATGTTTAATATCAAATAATGGAGGGAATTTACCTTTAAAGAATTCAATAAGTTTTGTGAAGATCATGGAATCAAGAGACAATTCTAAGCTCCAAGAACTCCTCAACAGAATGGAGTTGTTGAGAGGA
The DNA here is from genome assembly GCA_009831015.1 of Picea engelmannii. Taxonomy (NCBI): domain Eukaryota; kingdom Viridiplantae; phylum Streptophyta; class Pinopsida; order Pinales; family Pinaceae; genus Picea; species Picea engelmannii. The sequence continues at coordinate 52,125 of ML810728.1, read as the reverse complement.
AAAACAAAATTGTTCAAGAGGCTGAAAGAACTATGTTGAATGAAGCCAAGATTCCAGAATTTTTTTGGAGAGATATGTTGGGGGTAAATATTTCCATTTAATAAGTGCTCACTCATTTAATTTTCAACTTGAGGATTTCATAAACTTATGAAGCACATGCACAGTATATGCATGATTGAAGATAATTTAACCTAATATAATGTTGAAGCTACAACTGGAATTGAATTGTTAATATAATGTGGGAAGATGAAACAGATGACTTGGAATTGAATTGCTAAAACACACTACTGAAATGAATTGCGTAAATGAAATTAACTTGGAAATGGAAAATTTCATCAAAGGAATACAACATGTGAAGAGCAATAAGACAACACATGTGAGCTCACACTAACAATAAAGCAATCTCAATTACATCAAAATAATCAAATGACAAAAGTATGAAATCATGAAACTAATTTGATGTAGGAGCATCGCCTTCCAAGTCAACAACACATGCATGGAGGCGAATGAAAGACATCTCAATAGGACCGAGTTTCAAATCAAACATTTATTTCAAAGATAAATCAGTTGTTGGGATAATTTGTAAACAACATTTTAAAATTGTAACTTGGTTGTAAAGTCGTGAAGGACTGTAAGAGATTACAGATATGGAGTGTTGACTCTATATTGTAATAACTGGTAGTTATTGTAATAGGATAAAGTAGGTAACAAATTTGAGTTTGATAGGATAGATTTCAGATAGGACGAGAGAGATCGTGGAGCCAGTCCTTAGATAGTTTTTTCATTGTTGTATTGTGACAGATAGACATAATAGAGAGAATGAGATAGAGATTAGAGAGATCAGTAGAACATAGTAGAGTAGAAGAAACAATGTAAGCTTTGTTTTCATGAATGAATAGAACAAACAAAGTTATCCCAAAATCCTTGGATTGTGTTCATTTCATGTGTGATTTAATGAATATTATATTATGTATGTATGGTTTAGTTCATTTCGTTCACGCAGGACTGTTCAAGAGATTGATTGTATGAGTTCGTGACAAAACTACACGAGTTTCAATTGTTTCTCTTCTGACAATCGTATGTAATGTGTGCATCTTGAACAAAAGGAGTGCATTGATTGAGTCCCAGAGTGGCTCAGAGAAGTTCAGAGAGGACAAGAGAAACTTATACCATATGCAAGGTGTGCACAATGTCAAGGTGTGACCAAGGTTCGAAGAACCAACGCAGAGGAATGCCAGGTGGGCAACAAGAATTTCTTTCCAAGAAATCCTTCCATTTGAGTTATCGAAATCCCTAGAACACAAGGTGTGCATGGGAGATCGAAACACTTTTAAGGACCAAATCTCATAAGAGATAACACTTTTCCCAAGTGTTGACGAGATCCTAGAGTCGAACTCATAGAAAGAATAAAGGTTTGAAACCTTTGAACATTGATACATCTTCCAAGTAGGGAGATATCAGAAGCTTAGGAGGAGAAGTGACCGTGAGCATTGGATCAAAGTGAAAAGGATCGATAGTTGTCATATCAAAGGAAGGTGCCAGAGCCTTATCACTTCATAGCACAGAGGAGAGAGAATCTATCGGGGTTGAACTTTGAGGTTTCTGAAGTCTTAAGAGTCGAAACCCTGAAGTAGAATCTCAGTTGTACAATCACAGAAAAAGATCTGAGCCATCATATTGTTTGGGGAAAGGATCAAGTGTCAGATCATCAGAAAGGATTTGGACTGTCAGATACTATGAATTCTGGGAGGAAACAAGTTTGAAACTTGAAACACTTGAATTGCGGAGAGTCGAAGGGCCAGAGCGAATATGGATTGTTGATCTAGGAGGATACATGTCGATAGGTAAAAAGATCCATAGGAAGGCGGAGGTTGAAGAGTTGAAACATCCAAAGCCTGAATACTCGAAGAGAAGAGAGCCATTGATCTATGAGGAGACATTTGGCTGCAAATCTAAAGCTCCGAGAAAGTTGAAGTGGTTTTTTTAGTTGAGAACTGAGATCGTCAGAGTGCAAAGACCCGAAGACATGAAGTAATATTTGGACCATGATATCTAAGGGATACGTGGCACTAATCTGTGAAATCTAGGTAAAATCTTGAATTGATTTGTAGCCGCCGAATCTAAGAGGGACATGGTGTATATCCATGCATTCCGGGTAAAGTCCCAAAGTAATCCTCTATCATTGGATCAGGAGGACACGTGTCAGTGGATCACAACCTTCAGATAAAAGTGTTTGGGAGAAGGTGAAGTTTGAGATTTAAGATCTTAGAAGTCAAAAGACTCGGAGGAGATCTCTACCATCGATCGAGAAGAGGGTCACTAGACCATTGATCTGATTTGAATGGTCAAACACCTGAAGTGAAGGAAGGGCTTTTGATTGGGAGGAAATGTGTCCATAGATCACTAGTTCCGAAGGATTGACATACGAAAGGAAGTTGGGTTTGAGATTTCAAATTCCCGAAGTCCGTAATTGTGAATAGATCTCGACTGTTGATTTAGAGGAAGCAAATCTGGTCCATAGATTTTAATGGCACAGATATGATTGTAGATTTAGACATTATCGTCAAGATCGTGAGATCGACGATCTCGTAGTATTGCGTGGACATAAATTGTGAGGAGTTTAAGATATTTAAGGTGGGCCGCAATTCAAACCATGGTTCCTTCAAGGGGACACGTGGAAGTTGTAGGAGCATTGTGGGCTCAAAAGAAGTTTGAATCCAAACCACTTGTGGTTGTGCCCACAATTGCGTGGTCATAGCCCAAGGTCACATCAAGAGAGGGTTTATCTGAAAAGGAGCTAACACCAACACTCTGAGTTTTCAGAGTAGAGCGAAAGGAAAGGTCACGGGTTGTTTTCATGCCTGGACTAGGAAGTCGAGGGGGCCTATGTTTAGATACAGGGGGGGACCATTAAGGTTCCAAAGAGTGTTTCGACTCAATAATTGGAGATCCATTGACTGGGAGGTCGCACAACCCTACGGGAGAGTAGGGGGGCTACATTAGGTGGTATCAGAGATAATATTGAGTTTGTTTGCAGACATTAAGAAAATGAAAAGGGAGGCAAGTTGATATCATTTTTGGTATCAAAAATTTAATTTCTATTTGTAGGTGATGCATTGAAATCATGCCACCCAGAAGGCATAAAGAGAATGAAGAAATGGAATAAGAAATGAGGCAACTTTGAATGAGATTGGATTCCATGGAAACAATGCAGAGAAGAGCACCAGATGCTAGAGATATCAGTGAAGCTGAGAGTGAAGAAGAAGAGATCAAAGAAAATGTAGCAGAGGATGCTGCACAAGATCGCTTAATAAAATCTGTTTCAAAAATAGGAGCCGGAGAGAGAATAGAGGTACCGATGCATGAAGGAAATTTAGAAGTTGAAGAATTGTTATATTCGGTACGTGATATGGAAAAATACTTCGATTATGAAGATATAGAAGAAGAAAATATGGTGAAGCATGTAGTGACAAGACAGAAAGGTCATGCAATTCTATGGTGGGATGAACTGCAAGCCGAACATAGAAGAAATGGTAAGAAGAAAATTAAAAACTGGGATAGGATGGTAGATAAGATGAAAGACAAATTTATCCTGAAGGATTACCAAATTAATATTTATAGAATATTGTAGAACCTGAGACATAAAGGTTTATCAATGAAGGAGTACACTGAAGAATTTTACAGATTGAACATCAGGGTTGCACAGAAGGAAAATGAAGATGAAAAGACAACCAGATATATTAATGGGCTGAGATATGAAATCCAAGAGGAGATCATCATGATGTCAGTTAGTACAGTTGAGGATTCTTATCAAGTAGCCTTGAAATATGAAGAAAAATTGGGAAGGAAGCAAAGCCAATGAAGCAGAGGAGTAAACTCAAGCAGAGGTAAGAGAACTATAAGAGAGAAGTTCCAGAAGCTGAAGCATGAAGCTGACGAAAAACATAGTCACCATGAGAAAGGTGGAAGTTCTAAAGAAGGACAACATGGAGGAAGAATCTATTTTTCCAGAGGAAGAGGATGAGGAAGAGTCAGAGGAGGCATAGTTAGATGCTATACCTGTGGAAATAAAGGGCAGGAGTCTTGGGAATGTCCCAAGAGAAAGAATGAAGGAGGAGGAGGTGAAGGACACATTGCTGAAGCACAAAAACATGTGGAAGAAGAAGAAATAGAAGGAGGAAGGAACCTTGTGATGAGGAAAATTCTTATTAAAATAGAAAAGGAACTAGAGGAACCATTTCAACGAACATGTTTGTTCAGAACTGCTTGCAAGGCGAAAAGCATAGTTTGCAAGGTGATCATAGATAGTGGGAGCACTTGCAATATAGTATCCATAGAGATGGTGGAGAAGGTGGAGCTGGAGACAACTGCACATACAAACCCATACAAGGTATTGTGGTTGTAGAAAGGACATCAAGTAATCGTAAGTCAACAATGCCAAGTTGAATTTAAAATAGGAGGTTATAGGGATGAAATATTATGTGATGTAATTCCTATGGATGTCTATCATATTTTATTGGGAAGGCCGTGGAAATATGATTGAAAAGTTATTCATGATGGGAGAAAGAATACCTATACCCTAGAAAAGAATGGTAGGACACATATCTTGTTACCTATAGAAGACAAAGAGAAAAAGAGGGAATATAGTTAAAGTATAATTCTCATGAGTGGGAAGGAACTATTGAAAGAAGTCAAGAAGGAAAAGGAAATACAATTTTCTATATTGAGGAAGCCTAGAGTTATCCTTACAAATGATTCTGTGGAATATTTTCCTATATAAATCCAAGAATTGTTAGAAAACTTTGTTGATATAGTAGTGGATGAGTTACCACACTCGTTAACACCCATTAGGAGTATAAGCCATCAAATTGACCTTATTCTAGGAGCTAGTTTACCAAACAAAGTAGCTTATAGGTTGACACCTAGAGAGAATGAGGAGGTCAAAAATCAAGTCCAGGAGTTGTTGGATAGAGGTTTAGTCAAGGAAAGTCTAAGCCCATGTGTAGTACCAACTGTGCTAATTCCAAAGAAAGATGGAGGATGGAGGATGTGTACAGATTCCCGAGCCATCAACAAGATAACCATTAGGTACAGATTCCCTTTACCGAGCATGGATGATTTGATGGATTGTTTGAGTGGAGTGATCTATTTTTCCAAGATAGACTTGAAAAGTGGATATCATCAAATAAGGATGAGAGAGGGAGATGAATGGAAAGCAACATTCAAGACAAATGAAGGATTGTTTGAATGGATGGTCATGCTATTTGGGTTGAAAAATGCACCAAGAACATTTATGAGGTTAATGAATGAAGTGTTGAAAGAATTCATAGGAAAGTTTGTCATAGTATATCTAGATGACATACTAATCTTTAATAAGACAAAGGGAGAACACTTAAGACATTTGACATCAGTGATGGAAAAGTTGAACCAAGAGAAGTTGCTAATAAATCTGAAGAAAATTTCTTTTATGAAGAAGGAAATCATATATTTGGGTTTCGTGATCTCTTCAAATGAATTGAAGATGGATCTGGAAAAGGAAAGTGAAATCAAAGAATGGCCATCACCAAGCAACATATTTGGGGTAAGAAGTTTTCATGGGTTAGCAATATTTTATAGAAAGTTTATCAAAAATTTCAGTGGTATATGTGCACCCATGATGAACACTGTGAATATGAAACACAAGTCCTTCAGTTGGACAAAGGAAGATGAAAAAGGTTTCAAAGTGTTGAAGGAGAAGATCACAGAACAACAAATTCTGGTCTTGACATATTTTGGAAAAACATTTCAAGTGATATGTGATGCAAGTGGATTAGCTATTGGAGCAGTGTTGAGTCAGGATAATAGGCCAGTTGCTTATTTCAGTGAGAAACTGAATGACTCCAAGAATAATTATTCCACATATGACAAATAATTTTATTCAGTGATTCAATATTTGAAGAAGTGGAGACATTATCTAATTCCCAAAGAATTTTTCTTGTATAGTGATAATCAATCTTTGCAATTTATTACTAGGTAAAAAAAGTTGAATAAAAAACATGCAAAATGGGTAGAATTTATGCAGAATTTTAATTTTTTTATCAAACACATTGTTGGAACTTCTAACAAAGTTGCAGATGCTTTGAGCAGGAGGAGTTTGATTGTACAGGAATTCCAAGTGGAGACCTTAGGGTTTCAACACCTCAAAGAGATGTATAAAGAAGACACAGATTTTAAGGAGGCTTATGATGCATGCAAGAATCCTTTATTGGGAGACGTAAGCTCATGGAATGAATATTTGATCCAGGATGGATCATTGTTCAAGGGAATCCAATTATTCATTCCAAAACTGCTCAATGAGAGATAATTTGTTGAAGGAGAAACACAACAGAGGTTTAGCTGGACATTTTGGTCATGCTAAGGCATTTGCACAGCTGAGAAATTAGTACTATTGGCCAAGCATGAGAGCAGAGGTGAAAATTTTTGTGAGAAAATTCAGAATTTTTCAATATACAAAAGGAAGACAACAAAACACTGGTTTGTATCAGCCATTACCAATTCCAGAAAGGCCGTGGGATGCAATCAATATGGATTTTGTTTTGGGATTGCCTAGAACTCAAAAAGGGAGTGATTCCGTATTTGTTGTGGTGGAAAAATTTTCAAAAATGGCACATTTCATAACATGCCAGAAGACAAATGATTCTACACACATAGCTAATTTGTTTTTCAGAGAAGTGGTGAGACTACATGGATTTCCGAGGAGCATAGTCTCAGACAGGGACACCAAATTTGTAGGAAAATTTTGAAGAACTCTTTGGAAGAGGCTGGGGATGAAATTTTCCTTTAGATAAACATATCACCCTAATATAGATAGAAAGAATGAAGTAGTAAACAAGAGTCTCATAAACGTTTTAAGAAGTTTAGTCACTAAGCAAGGTAAACAATGGGATCAGATTCTGGCACAAGCAAAATTTGCATTCAACAATTCAGTGAACATGAGTATGGGAAAAATTCCATTTGAAATTGTGTATGGTATATATCCAAGAGGGATTATAGAGTTGAGAGATCTGAATCAAGATGAGTTTAGAAGTGATGGAGCAGAGGATTTCGCAACAGAAATGCAGAAACTCCATGACATAGTCAGAGAGCAGCTACAAGACAACAACCAAAAATAAAAGAGTAGAGTTGATCAAAAGAGGAGAGAAGTTCAATTTGAAGTTGGAGATGAAGTTTTAGCTCATTTGAGAAAAAAAAGGTTTCCAAGGGGAACGTATAACAAATTGAAGATGAAGAAGATAGGACCATGCAGGATTCTCAAAAAATTCGTAGCCAATGCTTATGAAATTGAGTTGCCAGACAATGTTGGGATATCATCGATATTCAATGTTGCAGACCTGTATCCTTACAAGAGAGATGAGGTAGGAGAATTAGATGATCAGAAAGAAATTCAGTGGGAAGAGCAATTTCCCACAACAGAAAAACTGCAGATGGATAAAATCATTGAATAGAGGGATGGAAAGAAAACCAGGAGGAAGACATATCCTAAATACTAAGTGAAGTGGAAATATCATCTAATGGAAGATTCCATTTGGGTTACAAAACTTGATATTTTGAAGCATGGAAAAACAATGCAGGAGATCATGGACAGGAGTCCATGAAATCTTTTAACCAGAGGAGTATGATATAGGAGCATCACCTTCCAAGTCAACAACGTACACATGGAGGTGAATGAATGACATCTTAGTAGGACTGAGTTTCAAACCAAACATTTATTTTAAAGATAAATCAGTTGTTGGGATATTTTGTAAACATCATTTTAAAATTGTAACTTGTTTGTAAAGTCGTGAAGGACTGTAAGAGATTGCAGATATGGAGTGTTGACTCTATCTAGAAATAACTGGTAGTTATTGTAATAGGAAAAAGTAGGTAACAACTTTGAGTTTGATAGGATAGATTTCAGACATGACGAGAGAGCTTGTGGAGCCAGTCCTTAGATAGTTTTTTCATTGTTGTATTGTAACAGATAGACATAATAGAGAGAATGAGATAGAGATCAGAGAGATCAATAGGACAAAGTAGAGTAGAAGAAACACTATGTAAAATTTGTTTCCATGAATGAATAGAGAAGACAGAGTTGTCCCTAAATCCTTGGACTATGTTCATTTCATGTGTGATTGAATGAATATTATATTATGTATGTATGGTTTAGTTCATTTAGTTCATGTAGGATTGTTTGAGAGATTGAATGTATGAGTTCATGACAAAACTAAATGAGTTTCAATTGTTTCTCTTCTGACACTCATATGCAAGGTGTGCATATCAAACACAAGGAGCACGTCGATTGAGTCCCAGAGTGGATCAGAGAAGTTCAAAGAGGACAAGAGAACATTAGACCAGGTGTAAGGTGTGCAAAACGTCAAGGAGCGACCAAGATTCGAAGAACCAGCGCAAAGGAATGCCAGGTGGGCGACAAGAATTTATTTCCAAGAAATCCTTCGATTTGAGTTATCAAAATCTCGAGAACACAAGGTGTGTGTGGGAGATAGAAATCCTTTTAAGGAAGGAAGCTCAGAAGATATAACACTTTTCCTGAGTGTTGACGAGATCCCATATCCAGAATCGTAGAAAGAACATAGGTTCAAAACCTTTAAAGATTGATAAATCTTCTAAGTGGGGAGATATCAGAAGCTCGGGAGGACGAATGACCATGATCGTTGGATCACAGTGAAGAGGATCAACAATCATCGGATCAGAGGAAGGTGCAAGAGCCTTATCACTTTGCAACACAGAGGAGAGAGAACCTATAGGGGTTGAACTTTGAGGTTTTCAAAGTCCAAAGAGCTGAAACCCCGAAGTAGAATCTTAGTCGTCTGATCACATAAATATATTTGAGCCATCAGATTGTTCAGGAAAAGGATCAAGCATCAGATCGTCAGAAAGGATCTGGACTGTCAGATACTGTGAAGTCGGGGAGGAAACAAGTTTGAAACTTGACACACCCGAAGCGTGGAGATGCAAAGGGCCGGAGCGAATCTGGTTCATTAATCTAGGAGGATACATGTAGATAGATTGGAAGATCCAGAGGAAGATAGAGATTGAAGCCTTGAAACATCCGAAGCTCAAATACCTAAAGAGACAAGAGCTATCGATCTACAAGGAGACACTTGGTAGAAGATCTCAATCTCTAAGAAAGTTGAAGTGGGTTCTTTAGTTGAGAACTGAGATCGTTGAAGTGCAAAGACCCAAAGATTTGAAGTAACATCTGGATCGTGAGATCTAAGGGAGACGTGGCACAAATTTGTGAACTCCAGGTAAAGTCGCGAAGTGATTTGTAGTCTTTAGACTACAAATAAAGAGGGATGTGGCATAGATCCATGCATTCCAAGTAATGTCTCAAAGTAATCCTAGATCCTTGGATTAGGAGGACATGCGTAAGGGGATCATAGCCTTCAAATAAAAGCATTTGGGAGAAGGCAAAGTTTGAGATTTGAGATCTCAGAAGTCCAAAGACCTGGAGGAGATCTCGACCGTTGATCGAGAAGAGGGTCACTGGACCATTGATCCGAGTTGAATGTTCAAATACCTAAAGTGAGGGCATGGCTATTGATTGGGAGGATAGGTGTCTGTAGATCTCTATTTCCAGACTATTGACATACAGAAGGAAGTTGGGTTTGATATTTCGAATTCTTGAAGTCCGAAATTGCGAAGAGATCTCGACTGTTGATTCAGAGGAAGCATATCTGGTCCGTAAATTTGAAGGGCACAAATCTGATTGTTGATTTAGACGTTATCATCAAGATACTGAGATAGATGATCCCGTAGCATTGTAGGGACATAAATTGTAAGGATTTTAATATATGTAAGGCGGGCCACAATTCAGACCTTGATTCCATCAAGGGGACATGTGGAATTTGTAGGAGCATTGCGGGCTCAAAAGAAGTTTGACTCCAAACACCTTGTGGTCATGCCTGCAATTGCGTGGTCATAGCCCAAGGTCACATCAAGAGAGGGCTTATATGAAAATGAGCTAACACCGACACTCTGAGTTTTCACAGTAGAGATAAAGGAAAGGTTGCGGGTTGAGTCAGACCTGCACTAGGAAGATGAGGGGGCCTGTGTTTAGATACATGGGGGGACCATTAAGTTTCTAGAGAGTCTTTCAACTCAAGAATCAAATATCCATTGAACGATAGGTCGCACAGCCCTACGGGGGAGTAGGGGGGCTACATCATAATCAAAGAAATGACTATGAACCAAATGACTAACTCCTATAATAGATTTCTAATCATTTTATAATATGAATCTAATCTCCTTCTAATCCCCTAATGACTAATTTCTTTCTCATCATAATGAGTCCTCCCTCATGAAGAGGAGCACTCTCTTTTATACATGAGATATTTGAAAAGAAGATAAGCATATCATAATTACAGATCCACTTTTCTCTCAACCAATTTCCCATCATTACAAAATATGATCCCTTCAAATCCTCACACATATCTCTCATACATCTTGGATAAGATATGCTATCCATTCCCCATTATATTCTCCTTGAAATAAACTTGAATAATTATCTCCTCAAATCTTTAAATGGTGGAGGAAATATTCGATATGTCTTTTTGAATTAATCCTTCACATATTCCTACACATTGCAAAGCTCACACATTTTTGAGATATATATATATATATATATATATATATATATATATATATATATGAAAACATGATGATTTTCTAATATTTAATCATAAATTCTTTTTTAATACTAAAATGAACAAAGTGGAAAATAATAAGGTGAAACCCAAATGTATTTATGAAAACGGTATAATGAAAGGTAAATGGAATATGGATGAATGAGAGAAATAGTGAAAGGAAAATAGAATGAAAATGAGACATTTATGAGACCCAACAAGATGCAATATATACGACAGTCCACATACTTAACTGATCACAACTTAGATCTAACCATGAGAAAACACTTTATGAATTGTGGTTTGGAAGATCGACATCTGTGAAACATTTCAGAGTCTTTGGAAGTAAGTGTTACATCAAGAGGGATGAAGATAATCTAGGGAAATTTGACTTTAGATCAGATGAAGGTATATTTCTGGGATATTCATCTAACAAAAAGGATTACAAATTCTATAATCTAATATTGCACAAAATAGTGGAAAGTGCAAATGTGAAAATAGATGATATAAAATTGAGAAAAAACAAATCTCAAGATGATTTAAAAATTGATGAATGGAGAAGAACCAGTGATGATGAAGATGATGGTGAATAAAAAAATGAAGAATATATTGAACAACTACAAGAAAATGAACCAAAAACATATGAATAGAAGGACGAGGAAGAAACAACCTTGCCAAAAGAACCATAAAAACGAGTTCAAAAGAATAACCCTGAAAATCATATTAAAGGGGCTAAAGATGCAGGTGTAGTAACAAGAAGGAAACTTAGATTTGATTCTGAATAGGAAATTATTTCAGTAATAGAACCCAAAATTTTTGCAGAAGCCAACAAGAGTGAAGACTAGATAAAAGCAATGAACGAGGAACTTGATCAAATTGAGAAAAATCATACATGGGAACTTGTGCCTAGACCTAAGGACAAGAATGTGGTAGGAACCAAGTGGATATTAAAAAAAAACTCAATGAAAATGGAAAAATCATAAAGAACAAAGCCATATTAGTATGCAAGGTATATGCCCAAGTGGAAGGTATTGACTTTGAAGAGACTATTTCCTCAGTAGCAAGACTAGAGGCCATCAAAATGTTCCTAGAATTTGCATGCTTCAGAAACTTCAAAATTTATCAAATGTATGTCAATTCAACATTTATGAATGGAACATTATAATAATAAGTCTATATTGAGCAACCAGAAGGATTCATATGAACATAAAATCAATACTTTTGTGCAAACTAAAGAAGGCTCTGTATGGTCTTAAAAAAGCCCCTAGAGCATGGTTCTCAAGACTTGATCAATATCTGCAAAATCAAGGATATAAGAGAGGGAATAATGAAAACAACCTATATATCAAACTTGAGGATGAAGATATTATTTTGTGGTGGTATATGTAGATGATATCATATTTGGAAGTAATCTTACCATACTAAGAAAAACATTTGCAACATAAATGCAAGAAGATTTTGAAATGTCTATGCTAGGAGAACTAACTTTCTTTGTAGGTTTACAAGTCACTCAAATAAATAAAGGAATATTCATTTCTCAAGATAAATATGTCAAAGAAATGTTAAATAAATTACAAATGGAATACATTAAACCTATGTGCACTCCCATGGTCATAGGATGCAAACTAAGCATAGAAGATGACTCACCAAAAGTAGACCAAACTATGTACAGGTTAATGGTTGGAAGTCTGCTATATACAACAACAACAAGACTTGACATCATGCAAGTTGTAGGACTGGTGGAAAGATTTCAATATACACCTAAATAATCTCACTTAAAGGCAGTAAAACGAATATTTAGATATCTTAAAGATACCTCAGATTTTGGATTATGGTATCCAAAGAAAAATAACTTTACATTGAATACATACACTAATAAACATAAATGTTGGCTACTTAGCATGCAATAAGCATATGTACGCATGATAAATACCATGAAACACATGTGTGTACGCATGATAATAGTGCAACAGGGTGCATACATTATCCAAAAAATGGTTTTTTAGAAGGAAACCTCAATAGTGTATTTGAAAAAGTATGCAAATGGATGGGCTAATGTATTGGATGCATAGATGTGGAATATTTGGACTATAACAGACATCTAAGGATATAGTTTTTATCCTAAGTGTGTTTTTATATTCTTATTTTTCTTCCTCCTACCTTATCTCATGTTGGGGTGTCATTGTGAGATAAATTGAGGTGGTTTCATTACTGTATTATATATGTGTATCATTAAAATGAATAGAATGTGAGATAATATGGATTGAGGCCTTTTCTGCCAAATTTCTTTTCTTGATACTATTTGTGTTCTATTTTTATTCATCTTATACCTTGGTTTTTGTTGCAGGTACTTTCCTTATCGAAATTTTGGTGAACTCCACTTGGTCCCACTTAAAATCTTCCTCTGTGGTATTAAAATATATTTTTTCCATCAACTTCCCTTTTGACCTCACAGATTAGGTGGGATTTGTTATAACATATTTTGACACCTCCATGTTTGAGATGCCTTATTGGCCACTATACACCCCTCCTCTCACTTGGATAACTATGTAGAATTTATAAATAGACTCTTTGGAAATACAAATGCACCTTCTACTCACAAAAGGATGTGTGTATGCCCTTTATTCTCACAAAAGGAGTGTGTTCCTAAAAAATTGAATAAAAAATATAAAATTCATGAAAATCATGTTCTTTTGAGCAAAGTTTATAGGAAAAATACTTCAATAACTTCTTGAAACCAACTCCAAACTTTCTCAACCAACTTTCAAAGGTATTAAATGATGCCTAAATGGAAGGAGTGGGTAAGCACTCGTGAAGTAGCATAGTTATCATTTTGATATCCTCGTGCCAAGAATTTAGAGATTGTTGTTTACCTATGGTTTTTATGACCTTTAACCCTTGGAAATAATCTAATTTATAAGTATTTTCTCCATTTTCATGAATTTGGGGTTAAAATATCTCAGTGTCCCTCATCCTAGTGCACAAAGAAGAAGTAGATTCCTAAAGTAGTCTTGAGTGTCCCGAGGACGAATGAATCCAGATGATGGTTATGGAAGGTGTTGATAGTGAGTTATGTATAGCTTTTTGTAATTTTGTTATTTTAATTTAAAAGGAATGTATATCTTATTTATATCCCCCAAAATTTGTGTTAATGTGCATTATTTGATCTCTTTCAACATTTAGTTATAGTTCTAGCTTTCCCAGTTGGTTAGTTATGTTAGTTATTGCAATCTTGTTTCTCATTTCATTTTGATTTGAGGAAGCTTTCTTGGATTCTTGTGTGTAGGTTTAAATATTAGATTGGATCAAGGAAAATCAAGGTGGTATCAACATGAGAGGTCTCACCTCCAAGTAGGCATCAGGATCAGGTAGGCCCTCATACCAAATGGTATATATAGAAAATAGATAGTAGGCTAATATTAGAGATTGAGGAGTATTGTTCTTCAAATCTAATTTTTTAATAGTCCACCCTAGCTATAGAATAAATTAATTTGCAACAAATGGGTGTGAGTTGACCCCAAGATAATTTAATTAATTAAATACTAACCATGCCCAAAGACACTTAAAAGATTGCATGGTTTCCTTGGTCTCATTGGGTACTACGGAAAATTTGTGTAGAGCTATGGTATAGTTTCTACCCCATTAGATTCATTACTAAGAAATAATTCCCCTATTTGGAATTATGTAGCTAATAAATCCTTCTAGGGATTGAATGAAGATATGTGTACTAACCCAATATTAGTAGTTCCAAACTCCACCAAGACTTTCATCTTGGAATGTGATGCCTCAAGAAAAGGTCTTGGGGTAGTGTTATTGCAAGAGGGGAACCTATTTGTGTTCAGTAGTAAACAATTGTGTGATATACACTTATGTAATTATACATATGATAAATAAATATTATCCATCCTTCAAGTAGTTCATACATGTCACCCTTACCTCATTGGGAGAATTTATAGATCAATATCGACAATAGGAGCATGGAGTATGTTTTGGAACAATGTTTTTCTTCATTTGAGCAACACAAGTGGGCCACCAAGATGTTGCACTATTATTATGATATCATTTGCAAGAAGGGAAAGGAGAATGTGGTGGAAAATTCCTTGTCACATAAATATGAGGAGGAAGGGTCCCTATTTTTCTTATTCTTACGAGTGCTAGATTGAATTTTTAAGGTCTACTGAGAATGATTAGGTAATTCCAAAGATTTTCACTTCGTCCAACACCTACAGGAGGCCAAAATACCCTACAATATTTACTTGAAATCATGACACCTTAAGGTATAATGGGACTAATGTTTTTGTGTAGCACTATGTGTTAAAACAACGATTGTTAGTGGAATTTTATTTCTCTCCCACCACATGTCATTCTAGAGTTTAGAAAACATATGAATGGGTTCAATGCTTATTATTTTGGGACAACATGAATATGGAAATACATACATTCATATATGAATGTGACATATGTCAAAGGCACAAGGATGAAATAGTGAATATCCTTGGAACATTTTAGTCTATATCAATCCATGCCATCATTATGGTCTAACATTTCCATGGACTTTATAGTGAGGCTCCCTAAAGAAAGAAACCAATCTATCATTATGGTGGTTGTTGAAAACCTTTCCAAATATGCTCACTTTTGAACCTTACGACACCCATTTAAGTTTTTCACCATTGCACACGTATTCAAAGATATTTTTTTAAAGAAAATGACATGCCTAATTCCGTTGTGATATATCATGATACCACCTTCATCAACAAATTGTGGTAGGATTTATTTAAATGATAGGGTACCTGGTTAAAAATGAGAATGAATTATCACCTCTAATTAAATGGTCGGACATATATGATCAATAAGTTCTTGGAGACTTATCTAATATGTTTTTCATAAAGCTGATAAGTACATTTGCTTTAGTGGCAATCCTTGTAGAATGTTGGTACAATACCTTCTATCGTGGTGCTACCAAAATGTCGCCTTAGAGTTTGTTTATGGAAAAAATGCCCCCATTTGTAATATCATACTTACCAAACACATCCAAGGTTCAAGAAATGGATATCAATGTTATAGGTAGAGATAATATTCTTGGTACATTCAAATTTCAAGGATGATTTAGTATTGGCTAAAAATATAATGAAGAAACAAGCATATCAATAGTGCTCATAACACTAATTTGAATAAGGGAATCATGTGTTTCTACATCTCAAACCCTATAAGTAGACATATATCAAGTAAAAGAGTCACTGGAAGCTATCACTCAAGTTTTATTTCCCTTATCAGATCCTTCAAGGAATTGGACAAGTTGCCTATTGATTGGCACTTCAACACACTCAGAGATCCATCTATTTTTTCATCTGTCCTATTTGAAGAAAGTGGTAGGGCCGAGTTGTTACATTCACACCATCCTCCCCAAACTTTAAGAAGAGGGTTCCATTTGGTTACAACTATAGGAAACACTAGACAAATGATAACATTGAATACACCAATGCATTATCCAGGAAGTCTTGATACAATCAAAGGAAATGTGGCACAAATATGCCACCTAGAAACCAATTGATCTATATGGATATTGGTGGTCACCCACCTTTTCCAACTGGTTCAAAACAGTTTTCTAACATTTTTGGCAATTTACTATTTTTAGCAGTTTTTACTTTCGGGGCCATTTTGAGGGCCTAAATGAAGGTTTTTCGGTATTGAGCTCCTCAAAGATACCCAAAGGAATTATTGAGCCCCCAAAATGAATCTCTTTTATGATACCTTTCCAATGGGCTATCAAACTGCTATTGGATAAATCCGTAAGTGCGGACACAAACCGATCTCCCTAGATCCACCTGGATCTAGAACAAAGCAAGACAGAATAATACTCTTTCCCTAGATTTGAACTATTGAATGAAATAGGAGGAAAGAATCATGAACATACCTTATGATTGCTTCCTTAGGTATTTGTTGTTCCAGCTTCACTCCAATGCTCTTGTGCCGTCAAGACCAAAACAACTCAAACCAATTGAAGTAAAAACAACTCAATATATTCAACAGTTAATCGATGTATATGATCAAGGAGTTATACAATAAAGTAGACTTAACTTTATGGGAAAGGGACATATTACTGTATTATATTAATGGAAAGCAAAGATTACAACCCGAGCCTTGATGTTGCAAACCTCCTTTCAATGGCTCCTAGCTCTGACACACACACTTGCTCACTTGCATGAAGAAGATTAACTACTTTTGATAACCTTGTTGGAGTTCTATAGCTATTGTAGCTTCAGTCCTTCACACAATCTTTCACTAATTCTCCAATAAGCTTCTTTCTTGTTTTCTTTCCAACCTCTTCCATGAGAATCCTCTCAATATATAAGAGAGAATGAATTAGTTACTTGGATAGGAATGATCCCAAAATATCAGGAAAGCCATTACTTAGATAACCATTTGAATGCCATCTCATCCTTCTAGACGATTCCCTTCTAGAAGCTTCGAGAATTCATCCTTTTCCCTTGTTTAGAAAGGGTTCACACCCTAGTAGTTAGACACAGTGCAAACTTCTCGCACCCTGGCTTAAAGCAGCCTGCGAGAATCATGCATTCTCGCAGGAAAATGTATTGGTACCCTGCAAACCGTCCTAAAAAATGTAATTTCTGAAAAGAGATGAAGGTAACTTTTCTCTGGAGAAAGTTCTAATGAATAGCTTGAGTACACCATAATCAATACATCATCATGATGAAAAAAATCATGGGTAACAGAATGCCCCCCAAAGTCTGAGATTGGAACTAGTGACAGTCGATAGACTTTGTAAGCTGCATGTGTGTGTCGAGAACCAAGAGCACATCTAATTGGAAACCTACGAACAATCAAGCATCTGCAGAGTATCATATATATCAATTCTGAGGTAGGCATTCCAATACTCAGATCACAGATTGATGATATTGTAGCATGGGTCATGGCCACCAATCATACACTGTGGATCCATGCCGTCAAAATATAGCATAGCCACCTGAATACACTATGGATCTATGCGAGAGATTTCAAATCAAGACGACATAGCCACAAAACATACATAGTGGATCTATGTGTCTCCAATTATACATACTCCATCGCAACCTGGATTACAAAGATACTATCCAGGGTCTTCAATCTCGTCCCCCAAAGTACGAATCTAACCATGTGATTACATGTGTTGAAGTCGAACATGGTAGAAACCACTTGATTACCGGCCATTGATGTAACCATTAACAAGTGCAAGGGAAATCATCATTGATGTCAATGACTCCCAAGGTACCATAGTACAATCCATCGAGTGTGAATAAATGAGTTGATGTCGAACACCCGATGGAATCTTTCGATCAGGGGTCAATGATGTAAACCCACTGTTGAAAGTGAGGAAACCTGCCATTGAGGCATGCAAGTTCCAAGGTACTAAATAATTTCAAAGTCTTGATTCCAGATAATGAGATGAAGTCGACGGAACAAAACTCGTCACAGGAGGGCCTTGATGTATCCCCCATTAATGACACAAAATGAGTAATAGAGTTTATAGGTGAAACATAGCATGTTGCAAATTGGACTGGACACAGGGAAGGCCGACATAGAGAGAATGGATAACTGTAAATGGCCGACTCAATATAGGTTTCAGATGGACTTCTCTTGAACATATGAATGACACGACCAATGATTTGGCAGCATTGACTCAAAGACAACACAGGGAATGACCTTGTGGCAAATCGAATGAGAGACAAATGGATTTCCCAAACCGGCTTCAAATGATGAATAGGGGGTGTCATGTTCAAGAGTGACACTTACTTCCAATCAATACGAAGGTGAAACATATTCCTTTCCCAAATTTTCCCCCACCATTTCTGGCAAGTACCTCTTTATTTTTACGCAAGCTTGAAGAGGATCACATATGCTTGTTGATATAAGCTCATCCTTTGGATGAGTCCCTCAGAGTATGTTTAACAAACCCTAAGAAGGAGTGGTTCGGTCCCATCACAGGTTTTCCAATGTTTGTTTAACGAGTCTAGAGATAGTAAACTTGAAGGTTTTTCAAGATTATAGAGTTTGGAAAAACACTTAAAAGAGAACTCTCTCAATTCATTTTTCGTAAAATAGTCTGGATGAGACCGAAAAAGAGAGAAATTATTGCTCACCAGATGCATATTTCAAATACTTTAGCGAGCGTGAAGATAGCAAGGTCGCTCGGTGATCTTTTCATGTTTAGAGAGTCTGAAAAGAGCTTAAAGAGGACTCCAGGGGGGTTCCTTTTTCGTATAACCTTATTGAGCCTGAAAAAGTGGTAAAACTATGCTTGATCACGTTCTCTTGTATTTACGAGCGTAAGAACAGACAAAAACAATGCTCGAGGTTTTATGTAAAAACCATGAAAAACAATAAAAAACACACCATTACAAAGAAAAATATGTCCATACCCTTGTATATAATCATCACTATCAACACACCTGCAAGTCATTACACTCATCTTGATATTAGTAATTAGGTTTAAACAATAGATAAACATAAAAACCCAAAAATGACATAGTAAAAAGTAAATTAAATGAGTAAATACACATTTTTACTATATCATTTCACATTTTCACTATTGAGTTCCAAAACCCCCCTTTTTACCCTCTGAATTCGGCGTTGATTTCCGAGAGCTACAAGAGATCATTTGACGAGCCGTTTGCAACATTATGGTAAGATCTTCATTCTTGACATTTTCATGGTTTAAAATTTTGATTTCATTGGTTAGTTTTTCATTTTTAAGTGGATTTTTGAACCCTACATGCGCATAGGCATTCTCACAGGCAGCCCATATGGGACCTGCGAGAATGATGCGTTCTCGTAGGTGAACCTTGAGTCACCTGCGAGGTGTTTGCACTGTGTCAATAAGGCACCTGCGAGCAGTGCAAAACTCAAAATATTTTAAATATTTAGCCAATGAAAAAGATTTAGATCATGAACAAAATCACTAATCCTCCTTCTATGTTCCTTGTGCAGATAAATAGCCACAAACATGGTGCTTGAGTGGAGAGAACGAGAACATGAGGAGGATAATGAAAATTCCGAGAATCATCCTCCCACCATAGCTGCATTGAGAGATTGTGGGCTCTTAAAATACTTTCGCATCCCGGGCATGAGGGCCCAAGTCAGACTACTGGAGTACCTGGTCCATATGTGGGACCCAGATCAGCAGGTTTTCAATGTAGGAGCTCACACATTATCCATTGACATTGAGGACATATACTTCTTGACTGGATTGTCCAGGCATGGGTATTATGTCAGTCTAATGGGTAGTAGAGGCGGTGGATTAAAGATGAGTGAATACTGCAATCAATGCTGTGTACCCGAGGTCGAAAGAAAGAAAGGGAAAGTGACGATCTGGGGAGTAACAGACTTGACTCTCCGCACTATTCTTTTCACAATTGCTCAGATGGCTGGGAGTTTTTCTCCCCATATGGCATTATAGAGATACTTCCAGTACGCCATCGAGTGTACTGAGCCCCGAGTATTTAACTGGGCTGATGGAGTGCTCCGCAGTATCAAAAGACAATTAACAAAATGCAGGCGAGGTGAATTGAAACAATTTGGGTATGTTTCTTTGCTGGTGTCCTTCTTCCTCGAGAGGGTCCCCGTATTTAGACTACAGGTTGAGTGGGACTTCCCAGGTCCTAGAGATCCAAGGATGTTGAGGTGGTGTCGGCTCATGGCCCGGCACGTGGCAGGACCAATCGTCAAATATGACAATATTTTCTTTGACTGGTTGCAAAACCAGATGTTGATGGTCGACGACTACGCTTATGTTGGGTTGGATTTCTGAGGAGATCCAGATTTATCACTGCCTGAGGACGCACAGTGGGGTGACTTGGGTAAGAAGTACATGCATTTTCTCTTTTTAAATGTTTTTGAATTTTAATCATATTCAAATGTTTTTGGTTTTATATATTGTTTTATATATTTATCTGAAGACTAACACAAAAATGTTTGTTGATAACACAGATGTTGGACCGTATAGACCTCCTGGCACTTCTCCTATCCAACAATGAGGAGAGGTAGCAACATCAGTACCACAATATACCGAAGATTATCAGGTGGTGGAACAGAATTTAGAGGGCCTGACAGCTGACATTCCAGATATGACTCTGGAAGAGGTTCCATGACGTGATCAGTGTCACACTGTAGGGGTATCAACAGCTATGGGTCGACTGCTCCATAGAGTTGCTAGAGCAGTTGTGTGTTACCGTGAACATCATCCGTGACGTCACTTTGTAGAAGCTATAAGCTTCAATTTTTGATATTTTTGTCTTCGAACAAAATTTTTGTAAAAAACAAACTCTTTTGATCATTATATATACAAATGGCTTCTACCGGTTTACTTTATATTGTATGAATTTTAATGTGTTTGATTTATAAATGGTTTAAATGTCTGTCCAATACATAATTAGCCAATGCATCTGTTAATGTATTAAGACATTTAGGAATATGCTGATATTAAATGTGATCGAAATATCATTCCAAGAGGTGAATCCGCAAATATACCCATAACAGAGTAGGACTTCGAATAGAGTAGATATTACTTAGCTGTAGTACTATAAGCTGCGAGTCAAGTCGCACAACCAAATGACAAATTCCAAGTGAGATAGAATCAACCAATAATTTAATAACGACGCTATACTCTGCGATGTTGTTGGTTGCACGGTCAAGACATACACCTCGTAAAGATATAAGTTCGTTTTTTGGGGCATAGATTGCCCACACAGAGAAAGCTAGGTTTCGAGTACTATGGCTAGCACCATCAGCAAAGCCAATATAGGGTAGCGAAGACTCCGAAATCTGGCAATCAAACACAATGTCACATAAGGGCAGAGACCAGATAACGTCAAAAGAAAACTAAAAGTAACACACACAAAGTATGATACATAAAATACAAGTACGTTGCACAAATGATTTATGCGTAGTACTTCTTCAAGTATAACCCATTCTTGGGTTCACTCAAAGGGATACCATCATAATTGACCAACTCATATGCTCCTTTTTCCAAAACTCGGTGAACAATATAAGGACCTCGTCACATTGGTTCTAATTTCCCAACTCCTAACGCATCTCGATCCTATTCATAGAGAAGAACAAGATCGCCTTTAGAGAAAACACGAGGCTTGACATGTTTTTCATACTGTGCCTTGACACGTTTCTTCTGGGTTTCTATTACTAAAGTAACATCACGTCGAGTCTCATCTAATCACATAAGATACAATAGACGTTCTTCTTCAGCAGAAGTATTGGGTAAGATTTCGACAGCTAGCTTCAGAGAAGGTATCTCACATTCTATAGGAAGAATAACTTCCACACCATAGACCAATCGAAAAGGTGTAAACCCCGTAGCAGATTTAACAGATGTTCGGTATGCCCACAATGCCGAAAACAACATCGTGTGTCATCTTTTTTTATGAATTCCTATCATCCGTAGAAGCATAGTTATGAGAAATTTGTTGATTGCTTCGACCTGGACATTAGCTTGCGGATAATAGGGTGTTGAGTTATCATGACGAAGACCCAACTTTTTCGTAAGTTCAGACATCATAAAATTCCTAAAATGACTACCATGATCAGTAATGATAGCTTGAGGAACACCAAAACGAGCTATGACATGGTTAAAAAGAAACAACGCTGTAGTCTTTCCAGTATTATCGAATTTCGGCATCGCCTCAGCCCATTTTGTAAAATAATCAACAGCTACAATGATGTAACCATGCCCCCCATCCGAGTGAGGGTGACATGTCATGAAATCAATGCCCCATTTCGCAAAAGGACCAACTGAGACCACAGGATGAAGAGGAGCAGGATGCGATCGAATTTTCTGGTTGTAGGTCTAGCAGGCATGGCATTTCTGGATGACAGTAATGCAGTCGTTGAACAAGGAAGGCCAAAAATAACCTACGCGTAAGATCTTCTGGGCAGTAGCATACCCAGACATCTGACCACCACATGCTTCGGAATGGCAGTCATTCAGAGATTTCTCAACTTCGTCAAAAGTCAGACAACGTCGAAAAACAGAGTCAATACCCCGACGGTAAAGAGTATCATCGAGAATAATGTATTGACGTGCTTGATAACGGATGCGATGTCATTCAGTGCTAGAAAAAGTAGGCCGGAAAGTCTGGGTTTGGAGATATATAATGATATCTCCATACCAAAGATCATCAGTACTAATTAGGAAAAGAGATTCATCGGGTAATGAATCTACTGCTACATTTTCCGTGGTAGAGTGAGGAAAATCACATATTAACTCAGCAAAAACTAAGGATTTCTTAGACGTGGCGCGATCGAATTCCAAGTCAAACTCCTAGAGTATGACAATCCATTTGGAGCACTTTCCCCCTAGAAATTGACGTGTCAAAATGTGTTGCATAGGGTTGCAATGAGAAATCATGGTAGTTTTCCTTGAGAGAATATAATGCCGAAAGCGTTGAACAGCTTGAACGACAGCCAAGGCCAGTTTTTCAACATGTTGATACTTGATTTTAGTTGATGTGAGACTTCGACTCAAGTAATAAATAACATGTTCATTGTGTGCATCATCCTCTTAGATGAGAACCATGCCAATGGTATACTCTGAGGCAGCAAGATAAAGAAAATAATCACGACTATAATCAGGAGGAAAGAGAAGCGGAGCTCATGTGAGGGGAAAATTCAAAGCCTCAAAAGCATTGTTGGCAGTGGCATCCCAGACGAAATTCAAACCTTTCTTTAGTAGAGGCATAAAACCATGAGTAATCTCGACATAATTAGGGATGAAACGACGAAGAAAGTTTGCTTTCCCCTGCAAACTTTGCAACTGGCGTAGTGTAGAAGGAGGAGGGAGATTAAGAATCGCCTCAACCTTAAGAGGATCCACCTTAATCCCTTGACATGAAACAATGAAACCTAGAAGACGGTCGGATTCTACGCAAAAAACACATTTATGAGGATTTAAACAAATATGATAGAACTGACAACGAATGAAAATAGCTCGAAGATGAGTGGGGTGATTAACTCGGTGTAGAGAATGAGTTGGTAAATCATCCAAATAGGGTTGAACGATATGCTTTATATCATGAAAAGCATAATACATAACACGTTGAAACGTCGCGCCAACATTCTTAAGACCGAACAGGAGTTTCCTTTAGGAAAAAGTACCCCAAGGACAAATAAAAGTGGTTTTATGTTGGTCCTCGGGAGCAATGTTAATTTGATTATAGCCGAAGAAGCCATCCATGAGAGAAAATATTTCACTGCCGGCACAGTCATCGACAATCTGGTCGACGAAAGGGGTTGGAAAGTTGTCTTTTGGACAAGCTTTGTTAATATCCCTATAATCAACACATACACGAATAATTCCACCTTTCTTATCGATCAGTACAGGGTTAGAAACCCATTTTGTCAGAGCCACTGGATAAATAAAACCGACTTTGAGAAGTTTTTCAACCTCAAGCTTGATTGCCGCCGCTTTACGTGGGTGGACCGGAAGAAGGCGTTGCCAGACTGGTTTAGCTCCGGGGTATGTCTTTATCTCATGTACAATGATAGCAGGGTCGATACCGGATATCTCTTCGTAACTCCAGGAAAAGATGTCACAAAATTATTTGAACAGAGAGGTATAGGTGACGATTTCATCTGGAGAACATGAAGCTCCAATGTGAACATTTTCAACTATCCCTGGTTTAATAGATATGTCAATGGGAATCGTGGGAGAAATATTACTGAGGTTCCCTTCAACAAACACATCGTCTGAAGTCACAGGAACCATGGAAATGACAACAATGGTCGATGGAGCCGAAATCCATTGGTAGTTCTCTAGAGTGTGCTGTTCCAGAAAGAGTATGGAACGATGATGTCCTTCATCCCAAGGGGCGTCCTCCATGACGGACATGATCATCTCGTCAGTGGGAAAGATAACATGGAAAGGATCATGAGACAAATCATCAAGAGAGGAGGAAGAAGGGGTTGCCGATTGAATGGCCTGATAAGCAGACTCAACCGGACTTAATGGCATGACGTCGTTGAAACGAGTGTGATGTCTAAGGTCAGGGACTATCCAAGGGTTAGAAGACGCAGGAAGTTCATGAGGTACAGTGGAGATCATGTTGATAGAAGAAACTGACGGGCGTAGAACATCGGGCGGTGGAATGGGGAAAGTACCCATTAACGAAGAGTCCTTTAAAAGGCTGACACCGACATTCTCATAACCCGGCGGGGTCTTAGCTATAAATGACACATTTCCAGTATGAGTATTGGAATTAAAGAAGGAAAGTTGGTCAATAGTAACAACCTTCCCTTGATGAGGAAATATTACTACATAGAAAAGTGTTGACACAACCGCACGCATGGAATCTATCCAGCTACGACCAAGCAGAAGATTATAATCAAGGGGAGCATCGAAGACTTCCACTTCAACATGGACTGTCTTACCTTCTAGAGTAACAGGTAATGATGGAAGAACACTGTAAGGCTTAAAACCAGAGCCATTGAAGGCTTTCAAAGTGTTTTTTGATTCATTCAAGGGAGGAGAGCCAATGGATTTCCAACAAGCAAAAGACATTACACACGTTGAGGCACCCTCGTCGATTACAGTTTGACAAATGTTCTTGTCAGAGACAACAACTTGTATCTGGAACACGAGTTGCAGGGGTAACCATGGAATGTGATCTTCCAAGTCAAAGATTATTAAATTCGTGTCTATAGGGTCAATTCCACCCATATCTTTCAATAGTGCCTTTCGTTGTGCAGGACAAGACTGAAGGACTTCAAGGGATGACATGGCTAAAGGTGCCTAGGCCAGATCTTCCACAATGTTGTAGTTCTGGGCCACACGAGCATGATGATTAAAAGCCGACTTGCGAACAACACCCTTGGGGGGTCGTAAGACTGTATCAAGGCTCGGTCGTTCGATATGAAGAGGACCGTTTGTAGGTGGAGTCAGTGGAGAGGGTTGTACCAAAGTAGGAGGTGAATTGTCAACCTTCTCCTTAGACGGAGTATAATATTTGGCTCTAGTCGTGAGTGCAACGTTGTTTGGCTTAAAATCACCAGTACACATCAAAACATATAATGTGGTAGAAGTATATGGTTGGTCATGAATGAACAACTGAGCCTGTTGTTGGGACGAGAAAGGTTGAGACAAGACTGTCGACGTAGATGGATTTGAGGTCCCTTGAAGGAACTTAGTAACCTCGGCATGTCTCGGACAATCCTTTGTGTAGTGATCATCACCATAGATAAGGAAAGGGTAGAGGGGTTTGCGCTTATCCCGATCCTCAACAGGGGTATTTTTAGGCTACTCTGTTTGATTATTATTTTTTCTCTCCTTATTCTTGCCTCTCCCTTTCTTGGATTTATTTTTACCGGTCGGGGTAGATTGAACGAAATTCACCTCAGAAGTTTTACCGGTGGAAGTGGCAGGAGATGGAGCATTTTGAACATTAGAAGTAGCAGACTTAGGATTGGATCTTGAAACAAAATTTGATTGGGCTTGGGCAGAACCAATCACACCGTCATCTACATGTGAGGCAACTAGAGTAGTTGAAGTGCTGGAAGTACCAGGAAGAGGTAACTCAGGTAATAAATCATAAAGTGTTCCCGTTTGCAAATAAACGAGATCAAGATATTGAGCACGACTTATAGACTTCTCTTCTATGACAACGCCACCCATGGCAATATCCTTACCGATTTCATTCACAAATGACTTTGTAAACCATTCGTCCAGTAACTGATTGGGGAGTTCAAGTTTAATGAGATGTCGACGTCATCGCCACTCATGGATATGATCTGAAATATGAATGTCTTTAGTCTATTTGAAAGAAGTCAAAATCTCAGTCCCAGTATCATAACGGATCGGTAACTGGTAATGTGTAAGAAACGCCATAACTAGGGTGTTGAAATAAGAGAAGAAACCTCGTGGCAATTCAATATACCACTTCGCAGCAGAACTAGTAAGGGTTCGTTGAAAAATACATAAGCGAATGGAGTCATCCATCAATGAGTTAGATGAACACCATAGGTGAAAAGTCATCACATGATTGTTTGAGTCCTCTCCCAGTTTGCCATCGAACTTCGAAATGTCCGATGGAAGCTTAACTAGAATAGCAGGCCATTGGGGAGAGTGACGAATAGGATCATTTAGAATTCTAGACAAATCTGGAAAATCCAAAGAAGTAAGAAAAGGTAACTGTCGATTCACCTATGGGTACTGGTGACTTTAGGGTGGAAGCCCTGTTGGCAAACCAGTAGGACCATATGTAGTCTGCCCATAATAGGAATACCCTGGCTGATTCGGTGGTGGTTGGAGAGGATAATAACCTTGAGTGGGGACATGAGTTTGAGCATTCGTACCCCAAATAGGATTTGGTCTACCTGGATATGGTTGGCCTATGGTAGGGATAGGTTGTTGCTCCCTAGTCATCTGAGGAATATTTTGTAGCATCTGATTCCAATACTGGGCCAAAGAAGGAGGTATATTTTGTTTGAAAGGTGGGGTCGGTCCCCCTATCATAGGTGGAGTTCCAATCGAAAGTTGTGTGCCAATCGTAGGCTGTGTAGTAAGTGGATTGTGTCTGAGAGGAGGAAATGGAATCATACCAACTTGTCCACCACCGGGAATCTGCAAGTTCGGTGCAATGGTAGGTATAGTGCCACTAGGATTAGGATTGCCGAAAGGAAATTGAGGGAGTGTCAGAATAAAACTGGGAATAGGATGCCCAGAAGGACCACCAGGAGTATCGGCTGGGGTTTGCGGAGGTGTTGGATTGGAAGCATTCAACAAAGCATTCAATGCATGGTAACCAGGCGGTAGTGTCGAAGTGACATTAGGCATTCACTGGGTATTGATAGGAGCAAGATTAGCTGCATTAATCTCAGTTGGGACACTCTTAGTATTCGCGAGATGGGCCATCTCGGCAGGAAGAGTAAAGTGATAAGTAGTATTCACTGGGACCGTCTCAGTCTCAAAAACACTGGAGGGTTAATTTCGGAGACGACAGGTGACTCAAGACTAAAGAGAGGCCTGCATATGTCTACTGACCAAAAAGGATCTTGGCCTTCTTCACCAGGAAAGGGCCCAATAGGTGATCCAGAAGAGGTAACAACTACGTCTTTAGCAAAATTTAATCGCACAAAAGGTCGTTCACCACGACAAATTCGATAGTCTTCTCTAGTATTAGTAATTTGGAAAGGTTCTAGAGAATCCGTTGATTCCACTTGGGGTGTGGTAACAACTGCAGTGTCACCGTGCTAAGGAGAATCCTCAAGTGTAGTTGTAGGCAAAGGTTGTGACTCATCCATATGCTCTGGAGATAAGCCTTGCATTCTACGTGAGCAACGTGGGGGAGCTATTGTGGACAAGTAACAAGCTCCGCGAAGAAATTCCTATGGCCAACTTCGAGAAATAATCAACAGGTGCTAGGAAACAAAATCTAGGAAGAAATCACCAAGCAGACAAGACCTTCTAATTTCGAAGCCACTAGTTGGTGATGAAATCCAACATCGCAACAACGAGACGAGAAGGGGTGGGGCTAGGGTGGAAAAGTTACGTTGATGACCTGCTTAACAGACTTACACCCTGGTGCAAGCTCCCACACATAATCGTGGGTATACCCTCCAAGGATCCATAGTGAGTTTGATCAATGTCAATTCGAGGTACTGTGAAGACTTTCCCCTCCACAGTCACCTTGGGTAAGAACCTAGAGAGAAAGGCCACTAAGGTCACCACAAACAACAGTATAGCCTGGGGGAACAGTCGACAGTCCGATCCACATGCAAGGGCAGGGTATCGAGCCCGAAATCAACTCAAAAGGCTTCCACTCATCATTGTGGGTATACCTCCGAGTGACCCCCGTAATACATGCAATCTCTAAACTGATGTCAACAAATCAGGGTGAGTAACTCTGCCAACACCAATGCGACCTAGTGCTTGACCCTTGTGTTAGAAAGGCTTACCAGGACAATATGTTGCAAATGGAATTTAACACTCCCTAACTCAAGATGCTATTGTGGGTTTTGAGATTTTGGAGAGTGTATCTCTCTTCCTACTCCAAAGAACTAGCCTAGCTAAATGTTGGTGTACAAGATCCCTAGAAAAGAGTTACTAGATAAATTTTAAGATTACGCAGTGTTTTTAAAAGCTGTTGTTTACTCAAAGGCAACAGAAGTGAAAGTCGTGTTGTATGACTCTGACCCAATGATGCAAGGATGAGAATGAAATGTATAACTTTTCGTTCAATGAATCCTATATATGGGAGAGAGAAAAAATTTCAAGATCAAGCCTGTACTACAATGCAAAATTTCCTTTCAAATGTCAACACAAACAATCATTTAGCAAATGACAATTCTTTATATGTCTTTTTCAAAGACTTCAACAATCTCTAAATTTTGATTTTCAATGTTTTCTAAAAGACAAAAACAATTTCTTGAAAGAAAAACTTGTTGTTCACTTTCCAAAAAGAACTCTCACTATACTAATGGGAGAGTAGAAAATCAAATCATAAAGAATCAAGCAATAACAACCCAATCAACTCTTTCAATGAAAGAAAAAAACAAAGAGCAAACCAATGAGTCTTCTCAATGCAAACAAAAATGTTCTTTCAAAACAATAAGCAAATGAGAAAAATCAAGTACTCAACTTTCAACCAATCACTGGTTCTCAACCAATCAGACACACTCAACTCCAGAAGTCAGAGAGAATGATTTTTCCAATAAGAGTCAAGAAACGAAAGTCAAGACACAAAGGACAAGAAAAACCTTGAAACCTTAAAACTGTTCACGCATGAAAACTAAATAAAGAAACATATCAATCAATGATCCAAGAAACCCAAAAGAGGTAATTCAACTAATTTGAGCAGTTAGAAAAACCAAAACTCAATTTCAAAATTTTGAAAAATATTGTTCACAAGAAAGTAGTGTTACACAGTGCAAGAATCTATGATTCTCGTAGATGACCCTTTAACAAGGTGCAAGGTTCTCACACTGAAACTTATGTGAAGAGTGCAAACCCTCCAAATCCTTGTAGGCTGCAATGGATTGCAGTGTGAGAACTCCTAAACATAACAAAAATTTTGAAAATTGAAGCAAAATTCAAAAAGGCTTCTAGACTCAGAAGGTCTATCAAGATATCCTGAAGACTCAGAGACTGATAAGACAGGAGAAAAATGAAACTAGATAAAATGGCCACAGAAAAATGCAAAAGGCCACAAAGAAAAAGGGATTTTCCCCAGTGGAGTCGCCAATTTTGTTGTTGGATAAATCCATAAGTGCAGACACAAACCGATCTCCCTAGATCCACTTGGATCTAGAACAGAGCAAGATAGAATAATACTCTTTCCCTATATTTGAACTATTGAATGAAAT
Source organism: Picea engelmannii (assembly GCA_009831015.1). Taxonomy (NCBI): domain Eukaryota; kingdom Viridiplantae; phylum Streptophyta; class Pinopsida; order Pinales; family Pinaceae; genus Picea; species Picea engelmannii. The sequence continues at coordinate 22,099 of ML810728.1, read as the reverse complement.
AGGAGGCAAGAATCATGAACATACCTTATGATCGCTTCCTTAGGTCTTTGTTGTTCCAGCTTTGCTCCAATTCTCTTGTGTCGTCAATACCAAAACAAATCAAACCAATTGAAGTAAAAACAACTCAATATATTCAACAGTTAATCGATGTATATGATCAAGGAGTTATACAATAAAGTAGACTTAACTTTATGGGAAAGGGACATATTATTGTATTATATTGATGGAAAGCAAAGATTACAACCTGAGCCTTGATGTTGCAAACCTCCTTTCAATGGCTCCTGGATTTGACACACACACTTGCTCACTTGCATGAAGAAGATCAACCACTTTTGATAACCTTGCTGGAGTTCTATAGCTGTTGTAGCTTTAGTCCTTCACACAATATTTCACTAATTCTCCAATAAGCTTCTTGCTTGTTTGCTTGCCAACCTCTTCCATGAGAATCCTCTCAATATATAAGAGAGAATGAATTAGTTACTTGGATAGGAATGATCCCAAAATATCAGGAAAGCCAGTACTTAGATAACCATTCGAATGCCATCTCATCCTTCTAGAAGATTCCCTTCTAGAAGCTTCGAGGATTCATCCTTTTCCCTTGTTTAGAAAGGGTTTGCACCCTAGTAGTTAGACACAGTGCAAACTTCTCACACCCTGGCTTAAATCATCCTGCGAGAATCATGCATTCTCGTAGGCAAATGTATTGGTAGCCTGCGAACCTTCCTCAAAAATGTGATTTTTGAAAAGAGATGAAGGTAACTTTTCTCTGGAGAAAGTTCTAATGAAGAGCCTAAGTACACCATAATCAATACATCATCATGACGACCAAAATCATGGGTAACACACATGCCTAAAACGAAGATCATAGGCAAAAGTTATGACCCCGGGAAGTTGATGTACTAGCTTACCCAAATGGGGCCCACATGACTTTTGGCGCTTCATCTCCTAGGGTTAGGTTTTTGGATGTCTAGGGTTTTTGGCATTCTTTCTTATTGTAAAAAGGCCTTCAGAGCCTCATTGTAACCTTCTTCTTGTGAATGCGTGCTTCTGTCACATCTCTTCTCAGAGATAAGCTGCCACCATTCCAGCAAGCTTGTTTCTGCTGCATTTTACAGTTTTAGCTTATTTCGTTATTGAATAGAAAACCAATTTTTCTGTATCTCTGTTATTTTGTGTTAAACACCTATTAATAATCTGTATTCATTTCGTTCTGCTCATAAAATCTGGATCAATGGTATCAGAGTAGTCTACTCCTTGTTGTCTTAATGCATGTCCCCAATGAGGTCAAAGTACAAAGAGTTGGGTCTTGAGATTTTTTCTCTTGAGGACAGAAGCTCTCACACGCCTAAGCGACCTCCCATGGCAAGAGAAAAGAAAGATGACAGGATGGGAGATCCTTTCAAATTGTTGATTTAGGAAGCCCTCATGCAACAGAGGAATGATATGATGGATAGTTTCACACAAATCCTTCGGCGACTACCAACAGGTGATGCATCTTCTTCAAACAGAGGCGTCGCCCCCTTCAAGGTACAAATAAACTTTGATATTCCTATATTTGAAGGTCAGATAGATGCAGATGCTGTAGACAAGTGGTTGAATCTACTAGAAGGGTATTTTTCTGTTCATAAATTTTTGAATAGAGAAAAGATTACTTTTGCGCTCCTCAAAGCCATTCCCCATCTCAAAGATTGGGGGGAAACTTTCTATGAGCAAAAGGAAATAGAGAAAACCTCATTATTTTTAGTCACGGACACCTAGGAATCCTTCAGGGGTTCTATTAAGGAACAATACTACCCTGTCGAAAGTTATGATGACCTTTTGTTAAGCACTAATATTGGCTCATTACCCCTTAATTGGGTCATATTATATTAGTAATATTATTTTATTTATGTCGGCTTTAGGCCATTAGTTGTAATTATACCTCCTAGTCTCCTATATATATACCAAGGAGACATTTTCATTTTGAATCATCTTGTACTTGAACATTTAAGCGGGGTAAAAGGAGGTTTCCCCCTCAAAGAGGCTTATTATCTAAAATTATCTCTTTTTTCAGGCGTTGATTACTTTTCCTGAGGTTTTTCTATGCTATATTGATGTTTGGTTCTTAACATATGGTTTCAGAGCTCAAGGTCTTGGGGTTTCCCTGCCACATCTGAGACATCATGGAATTTTCGCTATAACTTTTTTTATACAACATTTCAGAAGGAACAGCTTGGAATATATTTATTAGACAGATCAAGGTACGTTGGGTTCAAAATTTATCTCCTGAGGCCTTATACTTTCGGAGATACAGCTTATACAAGATAGGGTTCTAGAATAATACTGAAATGAGTCATTGCATAATTTTTTCTATAAAACATTTTCTGTAATGTTTCAGACCCTGAAATATGGAGGCCATTTACATAAATTAGTAAGGTATCTTTGGTAAAACGTTCAGCTTCTGGGTCATCTTAAATTTGTAGATACACCTTGTGTAAGATAGGGTATCTGACTAGTCTCAAGAAGGTGTTCCAGGTAAAACAATCATAACTTCTTGGTAGAGTATCCAAATTGAGTGGGACTGGTTTCATTGGATCGTGGACAGTCTTTATTATTTTGGGTGTGAGTTTTAGAATTTTATATCAATTATTTTGTGTGGGGAATTCTATACAAGTGAGATCTCCTGGAAAGGACAAAAATCGGCAAGTTGTGAGGAAGTTATTGTAAATTCCACTTGGCACATCCAATTTTGATCATAACTGTGGAATTACAGATAAGAAATATCAGAGAACTACCTAAAAGAAAGTTTCATACCCAGAAGAGCCAAAACTTGGGAGATAGAATAGAATAAATATTGTCTAGCAGAACCGCCTCAAAATCAAGATTCAAAAGTGATACTTTTTCTAACATGCCACCAAAAAAGGGACCTTCTACACAAAATAAGCCTCCAGAAAATCCTAATTGGACTCTTGATGAAGGTGAATAAATGCGTAGGGACATAAATGAACTACAAAAGAAGATGGATTCAATGGAAGCTAAGTTGGATACTAAGATGGATTCAATGGAAGCTAAGATCATGGAAGTATTGAAAAATTTCGTAACAGAGAAGACACCCTAAAGTGAAAATGCATCCCATGAAATTAATGATGAGGACACAAGGAAGGTGAATCAAGAAAGGAGAAACTCCAACTTTGGTTTGAATACCAACCACGTTCCTAAGATTGATATGAGGAAGTTTGATGGCAAGGACCCAATCACATGGATACTTCAGATGGAGCAATTCTTTGATCCCCATAATGTGCCACATACACAAAAGGTACGAATTGCTTGTTTATATTTATAACCTAATCAATTTGTTTGGTATCGATGGATTTGTTCTCACAAATCACTCATCACTTGGACAATTTTCACGGAAGAAATAAAAGCACACTATGAGAATACAAGGAGCAATACCTTCTTTAGCCAACTGATAAATCTCAAGCAAAAGGGTTTTGTTACCAAGCACATTGAGAACTTCCAAAGATTGAATAAAAAGGTAACTGATATTCCAGATGAGCACTTGATTGATGTATTCATAGGAACTTTAAAGGAT